>VXAU01004667.1:404403-534254 GCA_013399695.1 Formicarius rufipectus | reverse complement strand
CACATGGATACACCACCCTGCACACACACACACAGATACACCCACCCCACACACACACACACACAGATACAGCCTCCACACACACAGAGATACACCACACACACACACAGAGATAAACCAGTCCCACACACACAGATACAGCAGCCCTGCACACACCCCAGTACAACTGCACCTCACATACTCACCCACATACATCCTCCCTGCACACACTCACATGGATACAGCCACCCCTCACACACACACACGCAAACATACGCATACGTGTTGCCATCACATACACACATGTACCACCTCCTGGCTCACACACACTAACGATACACACATGCACCCTCACTGAGTCCTCACACACATACCCTCACATTTCCACACACCCACAGTCTCAAATACACAGACACACACACCTTTGCACACACACTCACATCCTCCACACTCCTATCCAGAAACACACCCTTGCACATACACATACCCTCGCACACACCCTCATCCACCCACCCACACCCCCATATAGACCCCCTACACACACCTGCAGACCCACACCCATCCACACCCACATCCATCCGCTCCCCCACACCCACTTTCCCATTTTGGGTTGGGATGGAGTTAGTTCTCTTCCCAGTATCCTGCTGCAGGGATGTGTGTTGGAGTCCCTGTCAGGATGATGTTGAATGCACTCCAGTGCTGTAGCTGTTGCTGAGAGGGGCTCACCCCAAGCTAAGGACAGTTCAGTGTCTCATGCTCTGCCAGCAACCAAGTACACAGGGAACCAGGACAGCTGACCCAAACAGGCCAAAGGGCTCCATTCCATAGAGCAATCTGCCCAGTATTGAAACTGGGGGAGCTGGCTGGACGCATCAGTCACAGCAGGGGGACAGGCTGGGCATTGTCCAGCAAGGGGTGAGTGACTGTATTGTGCATCCATCACTTGTCTTTCTTGGGTTTTATTCCTGTATCTGTTATCTCCTTCTCACTACAATTGGATGATTATTGGTATTATTATTCTGTTTTATTTTATTTCATTTATTAAGCTGGTTTTATCTCAGCCCACAGGTTTTGCCTTCTTTCCAGTCCTCCTCCCCATCCCACTAGGGCAGTGTGTTTAAGTGAATGGATGCATGGTACTTTGTTGCTGGCTGGGCTTAAGCTCTTAGCACCTACAGCCCCACATCCAAACCCCCACAGACACCCACACACCCATTCATGCATTGCCTCACACCTCTCAGGACCTGGCCCACACCAGTTTGGCCCATATGAGGCTGAGGGTTGCATGTCCCAGAACTGTTGGTACCTGTAAGCACAACACTGAGTGACACCCTGTCCAGGGACCAGCTCTTGACCTGAAATCTCCAGGCGTTCTGAGGCTCTGAGTCCATATCTCCCCTCATTTCCCAGACACTTTGACATACAAATGTCAACTGAGACAACCAAGCAAGGCTTCTAACTCTTTTAATGACAGACTGAATCCAGTGAAATACAGCTTTTACCTTTTCCTTGCCCAGGATAACTTCCCTATGGCCAGCCCATGGCCAGCAGTGCCTTTTCCTCCTTCCCTTTGGTTTTGTTGTTGGCTGGACTTCGCGAATGAAGATCTTGGGATCAACCTGTACAATGGATGTTTTAGGTGAGGCACAGTGTGCACGGAACTGGCCCCACCACCTTTACTCCTGAGGTTCATTTGCCATGGCCAAGCAGCTCAGACGGTGACAGCGAGTTCCTCGGGATTGGAACCGGCGTCCTCAGAGGAGGAGCCGGCTCCAGAGGTGGCGACTTACACCATTCGGCCAACGCCCGCCGCCCATTGCAGATTAACATTAAAGAAAAAACCAGCAGACAGAAAAGCAATAATGTCAGGTTGTTGAGCAATCCTGGGAGCCCACGTGGGTCAGAGCACCAGGGGAAGACCTCCCCTTTTCCCCTCTGCCACCGAATGACCCAAACGTGGCACTGCAGCCACGCCACTGGTTTTACTGGAGTTCAATTCATCCCCTTCTGCACCTCAAGCTAAGCACAGTGTTTTCCTAACACCAGGAGAGAGGAAATCCAACTGCAGCGGTCACACCAATCCTGCCTCCACACTATGACGTTCCCATGGGCAGATCTATTACAAGGAGCATCACATCCATGACAGCACTCATGTTGAGTTTCTTACCCTGTTCCCCTGTGCTGATCCCCTGCGATGCTGTCATGGGTACAACATTGTGGCATTAAGTTTGTTTCCTTTTAAGCACCATAATTGCTACAATGAGACTTTCTTACCACTTTGTGCTTGCAACTGAGAATTGATGCTCATGAAGAGTTTGTAATTGCCCTTAATGGGCATGTCAGAGCCATGTCTTGCCCTCTTAATGGTCAAATGTGTCACTAAATTCACCTAAATTTTGCGATTATATTATTAAAATATGAATAATACATATAGTATGAACTTGCTGCACCTCACTCGCAATTCTATCAGCAAACTGTTTACTTACTTTGCTCCCTGTGCACAGGAACCACCTTCCCTGTCCCAGAGATGAACCCACCTATAACATAAAATGCAACAATGCCTTTAATGAGGCACAAAAACTCTGCACAGACAACAGTGGGTTTTGCGGCTCAAAGTGCCAGCCTCTGCTGGCAGTCATGCCAGGAACACACCAGCTAAATCACTCAAAGCATCAGGACGAACACTTCTTTCCCTGCAAACAGCACTAGAGTCAACTCGATATTTTATCATGCAAATGTTGAGATGCCCTCCTTGTCCTCTGAGATTCTGAGTAGCAATGAGTAAATAATTCACAGCAAATAATTTATTCAAAACCTCTGTCTGCATCTTCTGTCAGTCCAAAAACACAAAATCGTGTTCTTCTTTCTCAAATTCGGTCAACCCATGCTTTAGAGTTTGAGTTTGAAATCCAAAGGCCAGGACATGTGAGGAGTTGACAAAGAGGTTTCGCTCCAGTGTATATACGTGTATGTGTTGAGTGGGTGCAGCTGGCTTTGTAAATGACATCCATTTTTCCCCTGTTCCAGTGGATGAGCTGAAATTACTGCCAGGGGATAGCCTTGAGTCCAAGTCCCTTTAGCAGATAGGACAATGTTCAGCTTATGGACAGAAAATAGTTTTAGTGAGAAAGAAGGTCATTTTATAGTGACAATATAGGTCAGGGCTTTTCTAGCCATCCCTTCTCAGTGTTGTTATTAATGTCCTCTCCTATCCTCTCTACAGAATGGTTATTCTCCTACATTTCCATGCAAATCCTGGACCTGGGTTCTGCCTCTTACGAGGTGACCACAGTCTGGAAGAGCAAAGGGTGGATCTTTGCACATGTGAAAGGGTGCCAAGCCATCCCAGGAGATAACAGGAAAAGCTGATACCAGTGGCACAGCCACCCTGGGAGTTGTAGCAGCACTTCTTCTGTCCCTTGGTTAGGAGAGGGTGCTGGGGAGAAGGCAGCTTCATTCAAAAAGCAATGCAAAACACCCCTCAAAATCCCAGCAGGGCACTAATGACCCATTTTGTCTCACAAAAGCTGTTTGGTGCCACTAATCTCAAGAACAATAACAAATAAAATAGACACAATTGCTTATTTCCCATTTCTTGGCCATAAACTGAAGGAGGGAAGTTGCTGAGCCCTAATAATGAAAAGGGAAGCAATTATGCTTAGAAATAAAGCTTTTGGAAAATGCCTTTCATCTCACTGGAAATATGCGTATTCCTTCACATAGGGAAGGAGTTCCCTGTATGAATTCCTTCCTTCATGTAGAAAAGGAAATTTTGCATATTTTAATTAGATCCATTGAAAATTCAGGAAAAAGAGAACCTGCTTTGCTGTGAAGCTCCTTAGTGAAGAAAAGTTTTGAAAGTACAGGAACATGGAGAGAGCTTTAAATCTTCACGGCTAAAAATAATTTGTCCCTTAAGAAAATATCATAGATTTTTTTTATTTTTTTTTTTTTTAAATCTCTGCCTTAGATGATTTCAGGTCATCAGAATATGCAAATTAAAGTAGGAAAGTGAAAATCTTTTCCTTTTCAACTTTTTGCTCTTCAAAATCTCTTTGCTGCTAACTGGGCAGCGGGCAATCCCTGCAGGGCTGCCATTCTACTTGGATTTGCAAGAGTGGTGCAGCTTGATAAAATATAACTTGACAAGATGTTTGAAGCTACAGCTGGTGATGCAGACATGAGCAGGAGATTTCTATACCTTCTCTTCAGTAGTTTTCATTTTTCTCTAGATTATCTTTATTAACCTTATTTTGGATTCTATCTATTTTTCGCTCCAGTGAATGCACAGCGAGCAAACACCTCAGGCCAGCTGCTCCACTGGTGCATGGTCAGGACAGCTTGGTCCATGTTAGTGGCAGAGCAGCAATTCACATCAAAGGAAGATCAGGCCCCAGGACTTACACCTGCTGCCCCCACTAAACTGTACAGGAAAATGAGTTTAATTCCCATTGTCACAACATTCCTTCCATTCTGAAATGGACTGTAGGGTCACAGAATCATTAAGGTCATTGAGTCCAACCACTAAGCCAGTACCACCACGTTTACCACTAAGCCCAGGTGCCATATCGACACAGCCTTTGAATACTTCCAAAGGATGGTGATTCCACCACTTCCCTGGCCAGCCTGTGCCTGTGCCAGGGCTTGACAAATCTTCAAGTGAAGAAATTCTGATGTCCAACCTAAACCTCCCCATTGCAATTTGAGGCCATTTCCTCCTAGTATGTCACTTGTTACCTGGGAGAAGAGACCAACCCCACCTGGCTCCAAACTCCTGTCAGGGAGTTGTAGAGAGAAATCAGGCTCCCCCTGAGCCTCTCTTCATCCATGCTGAGCCCTTCCCTCAGGCACTCCTCATGAGACGTGTGTTCCAGACCCTTCCGCAGCTCCATTGCCCAAGGGCAGTTTGTCTCCATTTACTTGTTAGGCTCATGGTCATTTTCTCCTTTTGCTAACACAGAATTCATATCTTTGATTTCCACCCACAGACAGACACACCTTTGGGCTGTTTGGCTGCCCAAACCATGACAGGTATTTTCTGACATTAAGCTGCATCATTTCACAGGGGTTGGTACCTGCAGGAGCCAGCAGGAGATAAATGACCTCAAGCAGCAGTCACATTGACCATTAACTTAATGCCATTTGCTTCTCTTTGAATGTGCCTCTGTGTCCCTGCAAACACAAGGTGTGAGGTGTTTGTCAAGCTCTCCTTCCACTCCCTATGTGTGTAGTCCATGAGGGACACATTGGCGCCAGCACACCTTTCCTCAGTCTGCTGGCAGATGTGGGTTTAGTACACATTTGAATTGTCAGAAAAGAAGCAGGTGCTTCAAAGTGGCAACAAATACACTGGGAAGAGTGTGTTGTAACAGCACACAGTGCCAGGGAACTGTGGAGGGCATGGCAGCTAGGGGCCCTCAGCCATGTGTGAGTATTTGTATGAGACCAAAGGGGTTTAATTTCATCTTCTCACAATTCAGCTCTAATTTTAGCCCTTAGGATGAACACCTTTGAAGCATTACCCTTATGCTCTCTTGCCCTGGATATGTGTCTTGAAGTCTGATCTTTTCCTCAGTATGCAATTTTTAATTGTTTAAGAAAGATAGTTTTGGGTCTTAGGAAGAAATTCTTCCCTATGAGGGTGGTGGGGTGCTGGAGCACAGCATACAGAGAAGCTGTGGATGTCCTGGCCTGAGAAATGTCCAAGGCCAGGACTTGGAGCAACCTAGTCTAGTGGAAGGTGTCCCTTACCATGGCAGGGGGGTGGAACAAGATGAGCTTTAAGGTCCATTCCAACTCAAACCATTCTGTGATTCTACAATTCTATATATAATTGCTCTGGAGCTAGTCATGGTTTACTTTCTATTAAGTGACTGGAACTATTTTACTTTCCATCACTGCCTCACATTATTTTTGCTATATTTAGTCCTTGGTTCACAGGCTTCCTTTGCTTAGCAACTGTGACCCACCCTGCATGTCAACAAAACCACTGAAATCTCTAGATAGAACTGGAAACTTACTGGCAAAGTAACTGCTTTCATCCCATGCCAGCTGGGCAAAAGCAAATGCTGTCAAATGCACCTCTGACAGGACAGTGGGCAGGGTTTGCTGTCATCTTCAGCTGCAGCAGCTGCAGCTTGTTTCCCTCAGCATCATATTCCACATCCACAGCTTCAGGGTGAACCCAGGGGAGTCCCCAGAGGCAAGACAGGCATGGGGATTTGGGGTGCTAACTGCTTGAAATGCCAAGTAGGAAGGTGATGCCTTCTGTACTGTGTGGTCTGTTCCCAGTGTTTAGAAATAGAGGGGTCATTGCAAAATCCACACTTGTCTGTGGTTCAGACACTCAACACTGTCAGAGCAAAGGTAAGGGAAAAAAAGAGATGGGTTGTGGGTGGTGGCTGCCAGTGATGTGGATTTGACAGTTCAGCCAGAACTTCCCAGACAACATCTCAAAATGCTGTGGAACTACATAGCTACAGTCCCTGTCCCAATATAATTTTTACATACATTTAAGCTGCAATTTATATTGTTAGGATTTACTTATTTTGGACATCAAATCTGGTCCCCTGTCCATGTCAGGGCTCTGTTCTAGCTGAGTTAGAGGTAAAAAAGGCAGAAATACACATTCTGGACATAAGGGGAATGAACAGTCTGGAGAAAAGGCCTTCTCCAAACTGCTGGCAATCAGCTTCTGTGCTGCAGCAGGAGGGATTGGAGCACTTAAGACTTCCTCTATGTGACACAGTGGAGAAAACCCTCACGTTGTAGATAAAGCTCCCTGTGTGCCATCTTCAAAGCTGTTTATCCTCTATGCATCTCCCAGACTAATTACAGGCAGAGGCTTTCTTTGTGTGCAGTGTCCTACAGTTTTGATCCTTGTGCTCTTCGTTTTGCATGCCCTGAAAATCATGGACTTGGGAAAAATCTGCAAACACAGAATATGTAATAAATGGTTCATGTCCACCCTTCCTTCTGTGCATTTCTGTATATCACCTCCCCAGCTGGAATCATTCCCATCTTTTCTCTCTCTCCCTCAGCAAGGACATGTATTTTAATTCAGGATTTTGTCTTTTATCTCTTCAAACCCTCAAGTCTTTCATATTGAAGAATAGTGGTTGTTCAGGTCCTACCAGTAAGACTGCTGTTGTACTCTGGAGTTGATGACATGCAACCAGACTGATATCATTTATACACAAGTTGGACTAAACAAAAACCAGATTTCAGTGGTACTTCTTAACTTCTCATGAGTTACATTTGTGTAACAAAGTTGTTTCTGCTACAAATATCCAATTTCTCTGCAATTAAAAGGAAATATAGATTTTCATGTGGGAATAATTCCCTTTGGCTTCTAAAACTGGCTGCACTGGGGATTGAGTTTACCAAACAAGAAAACCCCTGACTTTGCGTAGTTCACACTACAAATAATTATTTGGGAATAGGAACATTTCATTTTTTGTGTGTCAGCTTTTATGAAAGGAGTTCATTAAGTCATGTTTTCATATCTTGCACACTTATTAATGGGCTCAGAGATGGAGTCACAGTAGAAGGGTAATATGTTGAAAATTGCTTTGAAGTTTTATTGCAAACTTGCTAGTGTCATGGGATTTAGTACTTCATTTGAGGACAAAAAGAAGTATTTTTGTAAGGAATCAGCATCTATCTGCAATTTCAAGCCATGGTATCAAAATGGATCTTTTAGTAGGAACCTTTAAAATAATTTCCTTTGCTTCTGCAAAGTGTCTATTACTTTGTCCTTAGTATTTCTATCCATTGTCTTTTACTTTTTTTTTACTTCTTTCCTTTTTATGACCTGATCTTTATTTACAGTACAGGCCTTAATTTAGTAGTGCTGACACAGTTACATTTGCAGCAATAGTTTAATTACCATCTATTCACAAATAGAGTGGTTAGGGATAGCAGCTACCAGCACAACAGACTCATCTGCATCATTTTCACGACCATGATGCACAAATGAGTTTACATTTTTGAAGTAACTATTTAATGGGACTATATTGGTTCCATAAGAACCTAAGTCTGGAAGAGAACAGGGAGCTGCCACTAGTACTGTCCTGGTTGAAAACTTCTGCGAATTGCACAATGATTATGCTGACAGATGGTATGCAATGTCATTTTCCAACTCAGCAGAAAATGGAAAAATATAATAAAGACATGACAGACACCAAAGTCTTTATCAAGGAGACTTGAAATCTAGGGCACTATATTCTTGGTATAAAAAGAAACATTCATCTGAAAAATTAAAGCAGAGCATAGGCTGAATTTTTATGTTATTTTTTGTAGACCCCTTGGATAAGTTTTAATCCATAATTTTAAATATCAGTGTAATTGTAATGAGTGATAGCTTGGTGCTTTAATGTCTTCTTTCCTCCCTAGTAGTGAGACTGTCGCAGCGAGGGAGACGTGGTCTCTCAATATGAGTGATCAGCAAGTATTGGTTTATTGATTCACACGTTACATTCTTATATTGCATATAATGAGCTAATACATATTCTGCAACCTAAGCATATTATTGGATGCTTTCTTAAGGGAAAACTCCACCTTCTCTCATGCCTTTCTAATCACAACATTCTGTTATCATGTACAGCTGCAGCAACTCAAGCTAGTTGAGTCCCATGTTTCCCAAACTCCCTCTCAGCCACCTGCAGCATGTCTGTGTAACCCTTCATTAGCCAACTAAGCCCTCACATGAGACCTTCTCTCAGTGATCAGAAAACAAGATTCTCTCTATGCTGAGGTGATTTTGTCAGCAGGAAATGAGCTGGCCACAGTGGGTGCTCCCAGACTTCCTACCCATCCCATCTGGTGATGGCAGACCTGAAACGATGCCTGGAGGCAGAGGGACCTCATCCACCAGCCTCTGACCTTGCCATTGGCAAAGACTCAAAAAGGCATCTTCAAATATTCACAGCCAATGCTGGTGTTTCTGCAAGGATTATTATATCTGTTTTTTATTAAGAGTTCCTTGGTGGCAACAAATGAGGTGCTTAACAGACTTGAAGGACTTTGCATCTTCACCTGGTGCTTGAAATCTAGGCTTAAAAACTCTGTGGATAAATATATCCGTTTCAGAGAGCATGCAGGGATAGCTGTCATTTCTGACAAAATGCCTATGCCCAGTTCAGGTGTACAGTAAATGCTGAACTGTTGTTGCCTGCACATATTTCATGTCTGGGCACGTGTTCACTGCACGAGGAGAAAACTGCAGACTTTGAACCACTGAGGTACTCCGGTACATGCCTGATGCTTGGCGCAGGATGTGTCCCACTGGAGTTATTGCACTTGATGAAAATCAGGTATTTACTGAAGTGCATCCCCTAATCTGGATCAGGATCAGTTCTGAGGGAAGCCAAAATGCCACTGTGACTCTCCCTTGAGGACATGAACTCTATTTATGTAGCCATGAGATAAAGGTGGTTGGCGATACCGTCAGGAACTTAACCAATGATGAGTCTGCTTCCCCTGAGGCAAGGGGAGATTTACCAACCTTATTTATGAATTTGTGATTCATTAAACTAGTGCTCTGAAAATTTAATAATTTTTCTTCATTTTACCCTACCTGTTAGCTTGTTCTTTAGCATATACACTAGCCTAAACAAGAGCTCCTTTCAACCACACCTAATGAGAAAATAGGAATTTGGGTGTAAGGGGAATAAAAGCCCGGAGAAAAGGCATTCTCCAGGTAGAGAGGCCGTTCAGCTCATTTTCATTCTCTTCTGATACTCAAGAATAAGATGAAAGAAAATGAGAGGTGTGTGCTGTTTTCTTATTCATCCAGATGATTTTGCTGAGACAGGACTATAAAACCCAAAAACTGTACCTGGCTGAGCCCTAGGAAAGCTTCACCACAGAGAATAAAGACACTTAGAGTACAGCTTGTGTGGAAAACTGGTCTGAGGGTAGTTGAGCTTGTTAAAAACTGAGCATGCTGGGTTCATGCTTTCTCTAAGGTCACTCATAAGTCACTACTTAAGGCAGGGCACCTCCAAGGCATCATTGCTTTAGGCACCATGTATTCAAATCCTTCTCACATCTGGTCTCCATGGCATGATACTAAAGATACTAACGCCTTATCTGCATTGAGGGTCTTATCAATTTAACCCAAACTCCTTCTTGTTCTCTTTGTCCCTGTGTCCTGGTTATAGTTGCCAGGACCAGTTTGTCACTGTGGGGGTGTGGTCAGGACTGTGTATTCTAAACCCTCTTTGTCATTTTCTCATTAACTGCTATCAGTGGATCATTTGCAGCAGCTGCCCAGGGCACATCCGACCCCTCAGGCTACAAACTGGGTGTTTAGGAACTCCTGTGAGATAAGGAAGTTTTCCTGTCTTCACACCAATAACTCTCATGTGATAACTCCTGTCCGGGGAGCCATTAGTACCTTCACACCCACCTGAGGGGTCATGTCTGCTAATGGGCCACCAGGGATGTCAAAAATATGCCATGATTGATCTCACAGAGAAAATCACCCATTGTGAAATTCCCCACCCTGGGAGAGGCACTAGTTCCCATTTGAGCACAAGCATATATAAACTTGGGGTTTTGGGACTGGAGCCAACACTTGTCAGATCCAGAGGAGGACCAGAGCCTCAACAGGACTGGGACTGCCACTTTTGAGCAGACTGTGACCATCATCTGCACCATCAGGTTTCTTCTTTCTTTTTACTTTGTATTCAGGGGGAGCCATGTATTGCTCAGCACAGGGGCTGGTGAGCTCCATCCTGCTCATGCCCCATTGTGCTGGGCTGCACATCTGCTTTTGTGGGTCAAATGAATTTTCCTTCTGTATCAGTGTATTTATTGTGATCTTTTTTTATTAAATTGTTATTCTGACTTGCAATCTCATTCTGAGTTGGGTTCATTTCTCCTGCCAGTTTACCTTTAAACCAGCACACCCTGAATCAGAAAGGTCTGAATACTCAGGGTCCATAAATCCCATCATTTCTTGCCATTTTAGACCCATATTGGTTATGTGCAGCACAAGTGACAGAAGTTGTTGATAGCCCTTTCACTCAGAAGTTAGCAATGTCCATGCTGGATCGTGCAGGACATCAGTCTAGCAGACAGGAGAGATTAAAAGTGGGAGAAGCAGACAGCAACACTTCTCTCGTAAATGCTCCCAGATTCCCACATCTTGCAGCCCTGGCACTTCCCAGACCAGGGATTGTATTTGAGATCCCTCAATGATGTTTTCTTTCTCTAACCTTCCCTGCTTGCTTTCAAATTTTGTAATCTTCTAGAACACACAGCATCCTGTGGCAAGGAGCTCTACTGCTAATTCACATATTCACTAAAAAACAAAACAAAACAAAAAACAAAACAAACAAACAAAAAAAAAAAACCAAAAACAAAACCAAACTTTTTTTAACGAAATTTGATTAACTACTTGATATCTTCCATTCCTGGAGTTTTGATTCACTCCCACATAGACAATCCTATGGCCCCGCCTGTTCATGGATTTAGGATGTGTCAGCCGAATGTCCTTGGCAGGGTTGAAAAAGTGTTCAACTGGAATAAGATGTGGTCTCTGTGTTCCCAAGCAGCAAAACCCCCTATATTACTTAGCAGTATATTCACATTAGAAATACACTGTTTTGGTGGCATTAATTCATCCTTATTTACCTCAGCAGATAACAGAATTCCAGGCTCAGATTCATGTGGCAATAAAAAATGACAGAAATTTCTCCCAGATTATAAAGATTTGTCATGTTGTCACTACATTTATTTTCTCCATCTATTTCTCTCCTTTCTGTGCATTGCTTTATGCTCTGCAGGGCCCTCAGGGAAGGAAAAGAGGGTACTGGTTTGAAAAATATAAGGGTTTTTTGATTAAGGATACAGAATTAATTTGCTTCACAGAGCCTGGAAGCACATTATTTGACAACTGTACTCCTCCGAACAAATACAGCACACATGGCCAAATTCATCATATTGATCACCAGACCTTGGCCATTTGTTCTTCGACTGTGCTGTCTCTTTTGCAATTAGACAACGTGAATTTGGTAAAATACAGGAAACCACAAGTTGTTATTTTTTTACTAACTTTCATGAGGTTAAACTCATGACATGGCTACAGGTGACACTGAACTGGGAGAGCAGCAGAGCACAGAATTGATCACATTGGTGACACAAGGACACCATAAAGACAAGTGCTGGACACTGAGCCACTTCTACTGGTAAACCCAAACTAAGGTTTAGTAGCAAGGACTTAACCTTAAGAGAAGAGAGATCAGAAGAGTCACAGTGCTTTTCTTTGAAGAGTAGATTTTTTCCCATTTGAAGTGGGAAGCATCAAGGTTCAAAGTCACATCTGGATGGACACCAGAGAACCACCAATGCCCTCGTGCTGGTCCACGTTGAAGCTACTTGTCACTGTACTCTGAGGTTGTTTTGGTTTATTTGATGCTCTCTAAATAGGGCACTGTCTGTCCTTTGGGCAGATACCATTAGCAAGCTGGGAAACAAAGATGAACACAGTTTTCTTCCTCAGGTATTTATACATCAGAAAATAGGAGGCAGAAGTCTGTGTGCCTGCCCTAGCCCAGGAAGGCATATTTGTATGGTGCTGTCCCTACTGATGCAGCTCCACTGGTCCCAGTTGGGACACCTACTTGATGCGCATTAGTTACATTGCCTGTTATACCTCGTCCTCACTTTGTGTTTTTGAGTGTTACAAGGAATAGCCCAAAATTACTCAAGCAGGCAGAAATGTCACTATGGAAACAAGGAGACAGTTTAGCCTAGCTTGGCCAGTATTGACAATGCTGCTCTGATAGGCCAGAAGATGGTGCAACCCTGGGTGTCTGAAGGAGAGCTCCTGAGTAGCACAGATCTTTAAATCTTCTTATATATATAAATATATATATATATATATATATATACTGGGCATAAGAGACATTATTAACTTCTTCCTATTTTCACAGTGCCTTCCCATATTTACAGGACTTCAGGAGTGCATAGAGAGGATGAGACTTGAGAAAGCCACTTAAAGACACCGTGTTTTGTCTGACCTAGCCTTTCTAATGGTTCAGATAGGAGGCTCTCCATCAGTGTGCATTTAGAAATCACATTTTGTTTATATGCACAGAGCAGCCAAGGTCTGCTTTCCGCAGCCCTAAGTGGGCTGTGGTCCTGGGCTCGGTATGGAGAGTGTCCCACATACTCATAGGCAAAAAACACATTCTGCTGTAGGACCAGTAGTGACACTTGCCACAGCAAAACATATTGTGTGTACAGTGCAACCAATTCTGTCAACCCAAGTGAAAATAATGGTATAAAAACAAGTTGAAACCCTGCTGCTTGTGAGCAGAGAGTCCCTCCTGATCTCCCTTCTTCCTGTGACATTTCCCTCCATTTGCCTCAATCTGTGCAGAGAGCTTTCAGAAAGATACTGCTGTAACCATTTTCTCTGCAGATGTGTTCTCTGTGGGGTCTTGCTCTGAATTCACTTGTCTGAAAGATGAGCATGAGGAATACAGGGAAATGAGACTCTTCCTACAGATCAGCATAAGGTCTCCCTGCCAGCACAGTCTTATATCTACTGTGGTATAAAACCAAATTAAGTTAAAATACGATGAGAAGCAGTAACTGTGTAATGCCATTGTTTTAAATATCTTTCACACACCTCCGTATCCAGGGAGAAACTCAATGTGGCATTCAAGTAGATGGTCCCTGTAGGTAAGTGGGAATATGCTCTCCAGGACCACCTTAGAGAAATTTTGGAGAATTATTCCTGCCAAAGGTAGGGAACATGTTCGTGGCTCCCACCACATCTCAGACACCCTCAGCTTGAGCCAGTTTCCCTGTGGCAAACAAAGTAATTACTCTGATTGGGAACGGTTTGATGCTTTTATTGTTTTCTAGAGCCAATTATTGGTGAAGAAAAAAAAGAGAAGGAAAAAGACAGTTTTTAATCATCTGCATCTTGTACAGATCAAACTTTCTCTGTCCCAGAATACCAAAAGTGCTTGATGACCCTAGATCTCCTGCAGTGAACCAGGACCATGCCTGCTGCCTGGGAAGTATTTCCAGTAATGGTGGGAGAGGTAGGGGAGAGCTTCAGAGCAGGTGCTCTTGCCTTAATCTGAGAGTAACACAGCTCCAGATCAGCCTTTGAACACAAAACTTGATCCAGTGCTGTCAATCCACTGTCCACCACAAGCAAATGCTAAAACCTTCTACCTTTTCAAAACTTCCCTCAGCTCAAGATTAATTTGGACAGTTTTTCTCATTCATCTTTTCTACATGAAAGAAGCTAAGCCAGTGCACCCACAGAGCTGAATTTGGGGAGAGGTGTAAGAGACACACAGACACATTCCCACCTCTACTTTCCTCAGCATGCATTAGATGATAGACATTTCCAGTACAACCAGGGAGCTGTGACCAAAGGTTAGCATAATTTCAGAAAGACACAATATCCTCCAAAAATTACAGTTTTTAAAGAGGATTAATGGTTCAATTTCAGCATTTTCTTTTATTATTTTAGCTTCTTTTTTTTCCTCAGCCCATCCTGTAACTATGTCATCCTTTACACAACCACATTTCTTACAACAGGCAGCTTAAAAGAAAATTAATCCTAAAGAGTCAAATGGATCTTGGTCCTTTCTGGGCTTATGTCTCTGAGCTGACCCATTTTTTCCATGCTGCCCAAAAGCAGTGGATGCAAATCTTCCTGCAAATTGCGGCCTCCTTTGGCCTCTAATTGCTATTATATGATTCATTTAGTTCTGTATATGAAATGAAATGAGAAAAGATAATAAATTTCTTTCCATTAAGGCAAGTTTATATTGGAACATTTTAGAGGCCAGCTCTTCTTATTCTTCTTACTCTCACTGTGGTACTACTAGAAACACACAGGACAGCAGGAAAGTGAGCTGCTACATCCAAGAGCTGTGAACAGTATTAGGAAATCTGCCAGGTTCGTCCATGTTAGGAAATATGAGCCTTTTGTCTCAGGCTGCTCTAGTAAACAGAATGTATAATACGTTCCCCTAGAACAAAAGATGGAATAAGTTCCCATATATAATATAATTTCTGTGGGAGGAAGATGTCTGCATCATTAGTTACATGTTCTCGTTTACATGCATTGTGCTTTGCTTTCAAGTCTTAAGTCTCAGAAAGATTCCCCTTGGAGAACATCAAAATTAAAGACTGAATTAAGAATGAGTTAATTGTCTTCACTAATTGTAATGCTCACATTACCTGGTCCTTTAGAGCAGCAGGAAGAGCAGCTGCTGCTCTGCCATGGCAAGGTTCTACTCCCTGCAGCCAGGGAAAAAGTGAATGTTTGAATGCAATACTTATTTCAGTTTCCAGAGTCTATGTGAACACATGACATGTTTGCCGAGGCCAGAGTTGTCCCTGCCCTGGGATGAGCCTGGGCAAACTGCAGTGTGCTGAGCTTTGTCACAAGAATTTGCTTTCCCAACATCTTCCCTGCTGTGGAACAATTTCAAACTTGTCAGAAAGGCACTGGTGAAGGAGTGTCACATAAAATCTAGTTTTCCAGCTTCATTATGTCAGCTTTCAGTCACGCTTCAGCTCTCTAAGTCCCTTTAAAGACTGGAGGTCACCCTGGATGGTTGACCAGGCTTGCCACCAGTGATCTGGTCATTCTGCCCTTTGGTGACCATTTCCCATTCCAGCACACCATGGCAATGAAAGTTGGTAGGTGTAATTTAAGACCCAAATAGTGCTGTGACAGCTCCACTCTTCTACTAAACATCATCCTTTCCAAGTGCAAGTTGCTTGCCACCAACAGGGGAAATCTTTGTTAGACACCATAACATGTGTGGAGCTGGTGCCCTGGGCAGATGTGGCAGGCTGCTTCTCCTCTTGGAGCACCATTTGGATTCACTGGACCCGAACCAGGGCCATTAAACCAGGGGGAAACATCTCTAGTGCACAGCAAGCTTTCATCCTGGGGAGAGCCTGCAGTGTCCCTTGACACTGAGTGTGCTGGGGAGCACTCTGTAAAATCAGATATGAAAATAAGTATAGTCCCAAAACTCACCTATCTGTATTGTTCCTCACTAAGCCTGCCTACTCTTAATTTTGGAAGTGTTTCTGCTGTGCATGCTGTCAGATTATCAGCTGTTTTATTCAGCACAGACTGTCTTGGACTAGTCCAGAGGTTTTTGCATCGCCCTGTGGGGAGAAGGAGAGAGAAAAGCCATCTGTAATTTGGGTACTCCCTGCAAAGAAATGTTGTCTTTTATGAAATTCTCTTTGAATTTCTAAGGTTCACCTCCTCTTATGAAGTGGCCCATAAAAGTCCCCAAACCCTCAAGAGAGTCTTATGCTTGCTGACTTTATAACATATTGGAGAACAATCATAATGAACAGCGATTATCAGAAAATCAGAGAACCACCTGAGTGAACATTTTGGTTCTGAAGGAGGCAGTGTCAAGTCAGAAGACAAGCAGATACACATGGCCCAATTTTTTTCTTAAGAGTGCACTTTAAATTTATGTCATCTCTATATTTTTTTAGATTTTAATGAGATGATTTACCCCCTTGAAATTGGCTTCATTTTTGACATACAACAATGCAATTGTTCATCACATCTTTGATTCTGCACTAGCTGTTGGAATTCAAGGCATTCCCTTTTTTGAGTGTCTCTTAAGAACAAAGTTCAGTTAAAAAAAAAAAAAGTTTGTCTTCATATGCATTTCCAACGCATCTTCAAAACTCACAGCCCGCTTCAGAGTTGTCTCGTGAACTGAAAGTCCTCTATGATTTTTTATAAACTCCACAATATCTCTCTGCCATTTCATATTTAACAGCAGGTGCTATAAAAGGACATAACACATGTCAATGTAACCCCCAGAGGAAATAGGAGAGGAGTGTCTTGGTTGCAGAGCTTTGTGTGCAGAGGGAGAGTGACAAGTGGTAGGTGTTTGGTTCTGGCACGTTCCACTGGCAGGCTCCTTGCCTTTGGGGGTGGAGAGTTATGGTACGACTCATGTGGCACCCGCTCTTTCTATCTAAATGGCAAATTTAGATCCTCCTTTTTTGGGGGAAGTTTTTATGAAGGAAAAAGCACGGTGCTACTTCTTGTTTAGCAAACATTTCTTCTGATGTTCCCAAACGGGGAGAAGGGAGGGATAGGAAATCCCTAATGATAGAGGAGTCATCAATCATTGTTCACACTGAATCAGCAGGGTGTGAAGGCACCATTATCGTGTCAGTGGACTCCAGTGGGAAGGTGGTGAGAGACACTGTGCTGAAGTCACAGAATAATAGAATCCTAGAAGGATTTAGGTTAGAAGGGACTTTAAAGCTCATCTTATTCCAACCCCATTGCCATGGGCAGGAACATCTTCCACTAGAGCAGGTGGAAGGTGTTGGAAGGTATTGGAAGTCAGACCAATGATTTTTACAGCAATCTAGAAAACTTTTTCCCAGGTAGTAAACTTCGAGCAGGAAGAAGCAGGAAAAATTCCAAATTTAGATTCCATCTCTGAATGGCACTTGCCAAATTTCACTGGATCTGATACGTTCCTAAGGCTTGGCAGGCTGATATTACCTACATTTCCTAAGTGTGGGATCTCTTATCTGCAATTACATTTCAGACATAGTGTGATAAAATATTCTCAGTGGTTCTATATACATGTATGTATATATATATACACATATACATTCATTCATCCTGTAAGCATTACTCAGCTCTACTATGAATCTAGAACACAATGTGCCTCTAGCCAAAATTAAGATAAAGGGCAAAGCAGCTGGGTTTTCATAGACTCATAGAATGGTTTGAGTTGGAAAAGAACTTAAAGATCATCTCATTCCAATGCCGTCAAGGGGCACCTTCCGCTGGCTCAGGTTGCTCTGAGCCCAATCCAAGCCATCCTTTAACACTTCCAGGGCAGGGGAAGAGTTCATGTCATCCTGACAATATTTACCGAAGGAGAGTTTACACCTTTAGGAATCTGCTGCTATAACTGGACTCATGTTTTTACAGCCCATGAAATGCAAGTTAAAATGTAAACTACACAACAGAATTAAAAGAATCAAAGCTGTGGAGGTGTAAAGTGAAGGCTGGAAAATGTTGATTTACTGGTAAAAAGATTTATTTCTGATTTAATTAATATTTAATCATGCCTAATGTCAACGAAAGTAAAATGTAAATGGCACCAGGAAAACCAGAAACTTCCTCTAAATCAGTTTCTCACCATTACAGGAGAGAGCAGTTCCCTAATTAAAAATTGTCATGATTCGTTATAAGAACAAGAAAGTGCAAAGGTTGGCAAGTGATGTCAGTGTAACTGAGGCATGGGGTATTCCAAATGCTCAGGAGAGGGAGGATGTGTGCTCTTGAGTCAGAAGGTTGCCAGGAGATGGGGAGTGAGGCTTCTAACAGCTGGAAACCTGCTCAGGAACGACAGGCAAATGCTTTCCTTCCTGGTGTGAATCCTATCTCCTGTGCACAGTTTGAAGTAATAAAAAGTAAGTGCTGGAGGAGATAAATGACATTATTAGTTGTTTCTGACTTACTACCTCTCTCTGCCTGGAAATTGTTATCTTCCATGGACAGGAATTGGGAAGCATAACTCTAAAGAGACTGGGACTACAGAGGTTCTTTGGGGTGTGGGTGGCAAAACCCATCCAGATCTAATGTTATAGCAGTATACATGTATAAATATATATATATACACACACACAGGTGTATATGCACATTTATACATACTTGGGCCTGTTAAAATATAGAAAGTAAATGCTGTTACAAAACATATTTTTGTTCTCAATATTATGACAGAAACAGGGAAGGAAAACGGGATTTTTGCTCCAAGCAAAATAGCTGCAGATCTTGACTTGTATTTTACTGGGGAAAAGTAGAATGATATTAAAAAAATAATAATAGAAAACAACATTTTTCAAGTTAATGAAACACATATAGCAACCCAACTTCTTCGTAGACTCCTTTGAAATGCAGTTATCACTCTTGCTTTAAAGCTGACAATAAAACATATCCTTTATCTTTTCTCTCCCATCAATCTGCTCTCTGCAGATGGGTCCAGCTGTGGTCCAAGGAATTGCAATACAGCACTGCAAGGCAGACAAAAGAGGATGACTCCCTGTCACACATCGAAGGATCTCCTGGCACAACAGTCACTCATGAGATACCGTGGGTGCCTCAAATATTTCTACTCAAAGTGACTCTGTTTCAACCCAGCCCCCAAAGCTCCAAGTTTTACCACCTGTGTATTTTAATTTCAGGCTTCAAGAGATTAATACGAACCCTTATAAAACCTTTGGGTTTTGATATCTTGAGTTCACAACTGGAGAAAATCTACACATTTACTCTAAAAGGTTTCCTGTAATTTGGTGAGAAAATAGGTATTTTGGCAAAAAGGCTTTTACAAAATAACACGCAACGTCACAAAAGCATTACAACCAGGACCACCAAGCACTGCTACAGCGCAAGGAACCTTCGTTACACCCGGCAATCTCCACGCCCCTTCAGTGAGGTACCCACACCTGACAAAAAGTAAGTGCCTAAGTTACCCACAAGAGGAAGAAAAGAACAGAAGAAGCGAGATCAAGAGAAGACTAAAGCGAGAAAACAGCACCACCCGGGCGACTCGCTGCCGCTCCAGGGCAGCAGGCGGGGACCGCACGGCCACCTCGTGGGTGGCCTTTATAACCTCGGGCCATTGCGGCCACGCCCCTCGGGCGGGGCTTCCGTCTCTCTGACCACTCACTGTCCCCGCAGCGAGAGTGACGTGCGCCGCAGCCAATCAGAGCCCGGGGCGGGGCACCTCATGGATTGACAGATGTCCGCGCGGTTCCCGCGGAGGGCCCGGCCCGGACACGGCACCGACAGCGGCCCTGAGGGGGGCGGGGGGAGGCACCGACAGCGGCCCTGAGGGGGGCGGGGGGAGGCACCGACACCATCAGAGAGGAATCAACACTGTCACTGAGGCACAAACGCCGCCATGGAGGCATAAACGCTATCACTGAGGCACCAACGCTGTCACTGAGGCACAAACGTGGTCTCTGACAGCCCCTCAGATAAGAATGGCCCCACTTTTAGCTGTGCTAGGTTACATCTAGAGCTAGCACAGTGGAAAAAATCGCTTTTCACTATCACTTAAAAAAGCGATCTGTTTACCGCAGCCCGTTTCATCTGAGGCTTTCCAGATACTCCTGCTGTGCGTCAATCACCTACAGAAAGCCTGAGGATGACTGGAAGAACTCTCTGCTTCTGAGGCAGGCAAAGGCAAAGAGCTGGTGCAGATAACGAAGGTTTCTGCAGCATGGCTTGTTTGCGTCTGTGCTGCAATTTTTAATGTGCTTGTGATTTAAGATCATAGAATCATTGGAATGGTTTGAGTCGGTAGGGATCTTAAAGCTCAGCCTGTTCCAGTTCCTTGCCATGGGCAGGGACACCTTCAAGCAGGCCAGGTTGCTCCAAGCCCTATCCAACCTAGCCTGGAACACTTCTAGGGTGGGGCAGCCACAGCTTCTGTGGGCAACCTGTGCCAGGGCCTGCCCACCCTCACAGTGAAAAAACTCTTCCTAATATGCAGTCTGCATAGTTTGTTTGCACCAGTTTGTCTCAGAAAGCAGTGAGTGATACTGGGATTGGTGATCCTTAGGTGTCCCTTCCAGCTCAGCATATTTTGTGATTCTGAGTGCTATAGACAAGCAGTGGAAGCAGCAGATGATCACCTGGATATTCCTACAACTTTGCACTTGGGTCACATATTAGAGGTGTGGTCACATCTGAACAGTGTCCGGGGAAGGAGTGAGTTTGAGGGCATCTGCATAAAAAGTAGGTGATGCTCTGGAAATTTTATCTGTCAGTTTATCCATCCCTGCCAAACTGCTGGTGGGTGCCATTAGCAGCTGCCTGAATGAAGCAGCGGTGACAGCAAATGATCTCCCCGTGGGAAACTTCCCCCATCCCTGCCCTCTTCCCTTCATCCAATATAGACACTTCACACCCAAATTTGTATTTCAGAACCCATTTTCAGAGCAGCTCTGAAAACGGGGTCCAGAAGGTGCAGGGGTACCAGAGGTCAGGAACTCTCCTCCTTCTAACAAGTGAGAGATCATGAAAAAGACAGTAATTCTTTCTTTCACTCACAGTAGTCAAACTTGCCTCTACTTTGCCTTCCATCCTGATATTTGCAGACGTTTGCAGGCACCCCATGAGCCCTCACAGGCCCGTGGAAGAGCTCAGAGAGGAGAAAGCCAGCTCTGCATGTGAAACAACCAGGCACATAGGCACGATCCCCCACGACAATATCAACAACAAGGTCAGGAGACTGCAGAGAAATTATTTAGGATGTGGAGTAGGTACAGGAAAAGCCTGGCAAGGTCGGAGGGTGGGTGCTTTGGCAGGGATGGAGTTGTGGGCAGAGCTCAGGGCACCACTCGCGTGCCTGCTAACATGCCGTTTATCCAGGTGGCTGATTCTGTGGTTTGGCAAGGCAAAATCTTCATCATCCAACTCCACTGAATACCATGGAAGAAAGCCAGAGGCTTTCTGGCTCAGTGGATACATCTCACTGGCCTATAAAATGTTGGGGGCAATATGGCCTTGATAATGCTTTCTATGCGTGTTGGCAACAGATATTTAATAGGGTCACTATTTGGAATTACTGTAATGATATATCATTTGTTGGAATTAACACATTTATGAGAAAATCAGTAACATTTTGAAAATGGTTTCATGATTTACATCACATGTACAGCTTAAGTAAAATAATGGATTTTATCCTCATCCTCTTATTGGAAACCAATGTTTAAAAAAATTAATTTCCACATCAGATGTGAAGCTGGATATTTGCTATATAGATATAAGGGGTTTGATGAATATCTTAGTTCTGCTATTCATAGAACAGTGTTACTAATAATGGCAAGGAAAATGGAGGCAGTCTTTCATGCAGGTTTTTAATAGAAAATTTCACTTAAACTTTGTCTTCAAAATAACAAGACTTTCATGCAAGAAAAATGGTTAATTTGCAGTCAGTTATTGTGGTAGTTTGTCTTTAGGCCTTCCCTAGAAACCGGGGTACAAAAATGAGGAAGTATTCCATATCATTCCCTTATGTAATCAGGTGTATAAAGACAGGAAGGAGTTTCCTGTCTTGTCTTTTTCCTTTCTCTCCATTGTTGGGTGAGCACAGAGCCAGCAGTTCTCATTGTTTAGGCCTCAGATTATCTCTCTGAGCTAAGGCCCAGGCTGAGAGCTGTTGTCTTTGTCGACAGAGGAGGGAAAGCACTCACTTCTCCTAAGGGACGTTGGTGAGATCTTGCTGTGTTATTGTTCTATTTAATTAATTCCTGGGATTTGATTGAGTGGGATTGTTTTGGTTTTACCCTTTTGTTTTTCCCCTTCCCCTTTTCCCCTTTTTCCTTTTGGGGGGTGTTTGGGATTTGTTTGGAATTCTTGTATTATACGTACATAGTATTTAGCTGTATATATATAAAATATCTATAAATATATATTCCTTTACTAATTTTGCCTTTTACTAGTTTTTTTCCTTTTGTCGGGAGTGGGGTGGGGAGAGCTAGCTGGCTCACAGCTGTGTTTGGCGGGGAGCTGAGCAAACCCGACACAGTTATCCACTAAAAACCTGTTGCTCACAAAGGTTTTGCTGAGCTAGGGGCTATTTTCTTCATAATTTCTCCTAGGACGCAAGGCCATTGCAGCAAATTCTACTGAGGAAACCATTGACAGAAGAAACAGATTGACATTACAACCCAGAAAACTTCTACAAGCAGCTCTCTCAGCATGTCCTTATTATCAAATCTTATATTTCATTATTATCCAAAAGTAGATGAAATCTTTATGATCCTCTATGACAACATTTCTGTATCAAATGGGAGGTTCCTACTCCCCGGATCTAATGATCTACAAAATGAGCCCTGAAACAGGTGGCTCCGAGCATAGCATAGCCCAAGTTGAATTTAAACAACATGGAATTTTGATGGAAAATGTTACTTTTGGGTGGGAAGATGGCCACGTTTCTGTGAAAAGTGTCTGCAAATTGTCAGAGGGGAGGGAGCTGGGAGTGCTGGGCTAGTTAACTGCATGCTGCTCTGGCAGTCAGAGGTGCATCAGGCATGCAATCAAGCACATGGCTCTATAATTGACTACGTAAATAACAATATGTGATCTGAGAATAAAACCAGCTTAGCTGTGATTTATATCTCACACAGAACTCATCACCGCCAATTCATCATTCCCCAAGGCACTTCTTTTAAAGGTGGCGGAATCCAAAACCCTCACTTGCCAAAAAAGTTTGCAAACTGGCACAAAGCTTTCTCAAATCTCTTCTCCACAGCAGATTTCCTGTATCCTCCTAGCAAGTGCCTTATGTGCAGTCCCTGGAGCAACCTACACATGGCTCCTGCTTGTCCCCGCTGGCTTCTGTGCCTCGGAGAATTGTGCCTGGAAACGCAAGAAAACCCATATAAGTTCTGAATCAAGTCACCACAGTGTGTGTTCCATTCATTAAGACAGAGACAGGTGAACTGCTTGTGAGCAGAACAGGAAAATAATAGAAAATTATACAGAAGTTTTTTTTTTTCTTAAAATACATTTCCAGGCTAAAACACATGAGCCAGTTAAAATCTCTCTCATTCTCTCTAGTTTGCTCTGGCTAGATCATCCTGGCTGGCTGGGTGCTGGTGATGCTGCTTGAGCACTTTTTTCTCAGAGTGGATGCAAAAGCCCAAATTCCAACAGCCCTTCCTTTCCCTCCCTGCTGAAGAAGGCAGACTCAGCTGAGAATTCAGTAAAATGAGGGTTTTCAGCCACACAGAGGTGACTGCAGCCAGTAGGAACAGAGCAGGGATTTAATCAGGGCAATGTGCTTTTAACTCGACTTTTTTCTCTTTGTAACAGGCCAGGGAAAAGGAATAATTAATAGATGAGCCCTGAGAGCATCCTGGGTAGCAATTGCAAAAATTTCATTGAAAGCCAGGTTTAATTGTGCCTGCCAGCTCTCTTCCAGCAAATCGCTACCACACCAACCACTGAACTGCTTTGATGTTCTGGGCTTTTTCAGGCTGCCCTGGAGAATATTTCATAGAATCATTGGAGTGATCTGGGTTGGAAGGGACCCTAAAACTCATCTCACTCCACCCCCTGCCATGGACAGGGACACCTTCCACTAGCCCAGGTTGCACCAAGCCCTGTCCAACCTGGCTTGGGACACTTCCAGGGATGGGGCAGCCACAGCTTCTCTGCCCAACCTGTGCCAGGGCCTCATCACCCTCCAGGGAAGAATTTCTTCCCAATATCTAATCTAATTGGGGGTTTCTCTCTGCTGAGGAGCCGCATAGGAGTCCAGCTTCTCTGCCTCAGTGTCTATGCTGAAAACTGGGATAAGTGGGAAGTATCTGTGTGGCATAAACCCAGAGCGGCACAAAGCTTTAAAGTATGAGGATAATGACCCAAGATCTTTCGAAGGCTTAAAAGAAAAGAGCTGATGTTGCTTTCTTCAGTCTTTTTGAAAACCAAATGATCACTTTACTGCAGAATAATGTGTTTTTGTTGATGAAAGTCTTGAATGTTTTGAACTTCTTCAAAAATGTAAAATTCCTCATCTCTGTTTCTGCATGCCAAAGTTACTAGATACACTCAAACGACATTCACCAACATCAGTCCTCTAATCTGTGTTTTACCATGAGTAAACTCACCTTCAAAAATCTCCTGGCTCTAGGTGATCCTGTCATGTAAAAAAGGGGCAGAAATGCAATGATTTCTTGTCCCACCTGTATTAATATATTTTTAATTGGCTAACAGTATCCCCAGAATATCGAAGCCTTTTAAAGCCCAAAACAGTCTGTCCATGTCTCACCTCAAGAGACTCTTCACTACACAGATTCACTGCAACAGGACTTCTGGTACCCTAATATGGGGACTGCACTTAATAGCAAGGCAGAACCTTCTCCATAAAGTTTTCCTACAAGTTATGAGGCTGGCAGCACCAGAAACAAACCAGACTAACTCTAGCAGTTTACAAAATAGCTTTTATTAATACAAGTATGTGTCAAACCTCTGTAGGGTTTGCATCATTAGTGATAAAGTTTAATTGCAGAATTGCACTTCCCTAATAATAATAAATTTAAAAAATGAAACAAACAAACAAAAACCACACACACACACACAAAAAAAAAACAAAAACAAACAAACCATGCTCTACAACACAGCATAACTATCTAAGCCTTAATAAAATACTCAAGCAACCCCTGTCCGTGATAGACGAATTTACAAAGACTAGAACAAAATCTAAACGCTGTCATTAACACAAAGTAAAAAAAAGAAACAATAGAGCCGCTTCCCACTAACACACATTTTAACTCACTGTTATAGTTTTTTAGGAGGGGTGGAATTTTCCTTTCCCCTACCAATGAATGAGCAGTTAATAGCCCTTATCTTTCCCACTGCTAGATATCAAAGGAGTAGATCATGAGTGAAGGGGGCTTACCTAGCAAACTTTAATCACTGGGATGGGTGTGGTGAATAGGAAGGGGCATTGGTTTTTTTGTTTCCGCTGGGAGAGGAGGAGAACGGCTGTGGGAGAGGGAGAGACATCTCCTCGCAGAGCCTCTGCCCTGCGGTTTTGGTCTCCGTCCCTTTCTCCCGTTTCCAATCCCTGGATTTCAGAGTTCCTGGTGCTTCAGAGAGAGAGACACAGGGNGTGGAATTTTCCTTTCCCCTACCAATGAATGAGCAGTTAATAGCCCTTATCTTTCCCACTGCTAGATATCAAAGGAGTAGATCATGAGTGAAGGGGGCTTACCTAGCAAACTTTAATCACTGGGATGGGTGTGGTGAATAGGAAGGGGCATTGGTTTTTTTGTTTCCGCTGGGAGAGGAGGAGAACGGCTGTGGGAGAGGGAGAGACATCTCCTCGCAGAGCCTCTGCCCTGCGGTTTTGGTCTCCGTCCCTTTCTCCCGTTTTCAATCCCTGGATTTCAGAGTTCCTGGTGCTTCAGAGAGAGAGACACAGGGAGAGAGAGAGATATTTGCTACCTGGGGCTTTTGTGGCAGGCTTCCTGAGAGAGCCAATGACTGCTGGCCTGGGTGCAAGGAGCCCAGCAGCATCAGTGGCAGCCCAGCTCAGCATACTATCCCTCCTCCAGCCAAGGTCTAGGAGATAGTTTTGCCCACGGAAGAGGATCTCAGCTCTTCCCTCTCTGCGTGGTGTTTTTTATCCCACCGATATCCACACCACCCATCCCAGAGAGACACTCCAAAACTCTCCATCCACCCCTGGGAGCTGCCATCACTGGCCAAGGAGTGACATCTCCACTTGTTGTCTGTAACTATTGCTGCGCTCAATGGGAGCAGAGACTGCGGGGGGTTCAGGAGGGGTTATCCACAAATTGGTTGTTTAGTTCTGGTTGCTTTGTTTCTCTTGAATATATACATATATATATATATACCTTAAAGCAAAACCACAAACAATGAGTCAGCTATAAAGTACAATGTAGGACAACAAAAACAAAAAGTGTATGAAGTAAGATGTATATACCCAGCAAGTTACAGGGTGTAGGGCAAGGTAAAATTAGTATCAAAGTAGAAAAGTACAATTAGTCAATAAGGTATCTGTGGGGTAAAGGTGAAAGATGGTAATCTATAGGGCATAAGGCCTAAAGCACAAAGCATAAGGTAAAGTCAAGGTAAAGAAAAGCAGAGTAAATGGTTGCTCACCCCTAAATGGTCCAAAGGAGTGGAAGAAGACCGGGCAGCTCATTAGCTACCCCACGAAGATGATGGAACTTCATGATTTTGCTCATGTCTGATCTCTTTTTATGCTCTTTTTCTCTTAGGCAGTTTGAGTGACTACAGTCAATAATAATTTTTGGGGTGATAGATGACATAGGCCTATGTTCCCTTAAGATCTTGCAAAAAAACCCCCCATGTTATTTCTGTAACACTCCATTCCTTGTTAATCCGATCAGTCTGTTGCTGGCNAGAGTAAATGGTTGCTCACCCCTAAATGGTCCAAAGGAGTGGAAGAAGACCGGGCAGCTCATTAGCTACCCCACGAAGATGATGGAACTTCATGATTTTGCTCATGTCTGATCTCTTTTTATGCTCTTTTTCTCTTAGGCAGTTTGAGTGACTACAGTCAATAATAATTTTTGGGGTGATAGATGACATAGGCCTATGTTCCCTTAAGATCTTGCAAAAAAACCCCCCATGTTATTTCTGTAACACTCCATTCCTTGTTAATCCGATCAGTCTGTTGCTGGCAAGTCTCCTCATTTTGTTGAGGACTTTTGGGAAGCCACTGAGGTCTCTTTTTCCCTTTTTGTGTAAACCATTATCTTCTCATAATAGATTTCTGGGGCTTCCCCCTCCAGGTGGTGAGTTGTGCCCCATCACCAAACAGGGCAGTCATCAGGGCCTTAAATTGGTCTATCACCCTACAGAGCCCATAGGAAGAAGTCAAGTGAGCAGCAATTATTGCCTTCTGATAGTTATGCCATCATTGACATGGTATTATATTAAAATAATGAGAACTAAATGGCCCTCCACCTACCACAGCAGTTCCTTCTGGACCATGTTCTCTGAGCTCTTGGGCAGGGATCTCCCATTGCCTTGCCCACACTATGTTTGCCCTGCAAATGCTGTAAGTCTCTGAAGCATTTAAATCATGAAAGAGAAGAAGGAGGCCAGGAGCATCTTGTGTTGTACAGAGAATATTATGTTTCTTTGTGCAATTTTCTTCAGATGCCATGGAATTCATCGTATGTTCACCCTTCAATCCTTGTGTTTCATAAAACCTCTGCAGCTACCCTGGAACAGAAATCATCCCCCAAAAGACATTTTAAGAGTAAATGGTCCCAAATACCTTCCCAGCAGGAACCCATTACCAATAACAGAATAGCTTTTAAGTCCATTGTGCTCTGGTTTAACTTTACCTGGGGCTGAAGCAGTGGATGGGCATGAGCAAGTGCAGCAGCAGCTCCATGGCTGTTTGAGCACCGGCAGGAGGCACTGCAGGAGCAGCATTTTCCTCTGATCCCAGAAGAAAATCAGAAGCTCCCCCCAAGTTTTTAATTAATGCCTGGATAATGAGAAATCTCACTGTGGAGATTTCCAGAATAGCACAGGGCAGAATTAACATTCATCATCCAGTGTTGGATCCTCTCAGCTGCACAAGTCCCATCATTGCTTTCTGTCTATTCCTAAAACGTTACAAGAATTGGCACATTGGACTTCCCAGTCAAGGCATTCCCGTTGCTTGGGTTGGCATCATGGTAGTGCTTGGTCAGGCTCCAAGCCAAGCAGGGCCAGGGCAAAACTCAACCTGGGAGGGGAAGACCAAGACAGGGGCCACTAACTGTGCTGGCAACCTGGAGGCAGATGTACCATCCAGGGAGGAACTAATATTCAGCAGTGAGGTGGTTAGGCTGGGGACACTGTTCCAAATTCCTCTGTGCTACCTTGAACTAGATAACTGACTGTAACAAATATGGCATCAGCTTTTCACAACATCCTTGAACCACTTTGTGAAGTGTGCCCTGCTTCAGATGGGCATCAAAACCTGGACCAAGGCTGACTATTTGAGGGTCCTCTTCTGAAGAACTGAGGAAAGGAAATGACAGGGGAGAGGGAGAAAATGCACTTTTTGAGCAAGACACTATTACCTGCAAGACCTGGGTGGGACCTTCCCTCTCCCACCACTCCCACTATAATATTATTGCAACAATAATATGATTTTCTGTTCAAACAGAACTTTTTATAGGAGGAAATAGCAACTTTCCACCTTCAGGAGAAAATGAAGGTCAGTTGTCCAGGGCTCCACAGTGAGATATGGCAGAAACAGCAGCAGATGAGGGACCTTTGCTGTCAGGTCCTCAGCCAGAATCTTGCCTCTCTCAGCCAAATTCCTGGTGACTCAGTAATTTTTTTTTCCATTTTCTTCTAAGTCTTTAGCAATCATGAGCTGTGGGGCTAAGGCAGTGTGCACTCCAGACCCAGAGTCTAACCAGGTTTTTTAGTTCCTAAACTCTTGGATAGATGAGAAAGTCATTTGTGTTGTCATATTTAGATTCATTAGTAGCCTGACAAATAAATTATCTCCAATCCTTTTGATGACACTGGGTTGGGCTCCAGCTCCAAGCACACCTTGACACCCCTGGTGGCTGCCTGTATTATTCCCAGCCAGATGTCAGCAGAAGAAAAAAATCATTACAAATTTTGTCACCGTCATTTGGTCCAGATGGGACAAACTGTGACAGAAACCTTAATGTTTTATGGAAACAGAATCATGGAATATGAGTGGTGTTTGCTGGTTCTTTTTCTCTGTGCTCTTTAGAGCCATCTCTGCATCATTTCCAAGCAGCAAGTGTTTGTAAGGACTGTGTGATGGCAAACATCATCACAGGAGCTTCACCTCCATGGATTTAAACTGTGTCCTGGTTATAGTAGCCAGGATCAGTTTGTCACTGTGTAGGTGTGTATTCTAAACCCTCTATGTAATTTTTCTCATGAACTACTCACAATGGCCCATTGGCAGCAGTTGCCCAGGGCACACCCAACCACTCAGGCTACAAAATGGGTGTTTAGGAACTTCTGTGAGGGATAAGGAACTTTTCCTGTCTTCATACCCACCTGAGGGGTCATGTCTGCTCAGGGGCCATCAGGGATGCCAAAAATAGACTATTGTTCACCTCATAGAGTAAATCACCCAGATTCATAGAGTGAAACTCTCCGCCCTGGGGGAGGGACTGGGTATTCCCATCAGAGTCCAAGCAGAGATAATCTTGGGATTTTGAGACTGGGAGCTCTCTTCAGATCCTGAGGAGGACCAGAGCCTCAACCGGCCTGAGACTGCCACCGGAATGCAACCATCATTTTCACCACCACGTTTCTTCCTTTCTTCTTACTTGGAACTCAGGGAGGCCATGTGGTGTTCAGCACAGGGATTGGTGAGCTCCATTCTGCTCATGCCCCACTGTGCTGGATTGTACATCTGTTTTTGTGGCACAAACAAATTTTCCTTCTGTCTCAGTGTATTTTGTGATCTTTTATTAAATTGTTATTCTGACTTGCAATCCCTTTCTGAGTTGGATTGATTTCTCCTGCCAGTTTAAACCAGCACAAACTGAAATAAGAGATATTTAGATTAGATATTGGGAAGGAATTCTTCCCTGTGAGGGTCAGGGGGTCCTGGCACAGGTTGTCCAGAGAAGCTGTGGTTGCCCCATCCCTGGAAGTGTCCAAGGTCAGGCTGGACAGGGCTTGGAGCAACCTGGGATAGTGAAAGGTACCCCTGCACATGGCAGGAGGGTGGAACAAGATGATTTTTAAAGGTCCCTTCCAACCCAGACTGTTCAATGATTCTGTAACTTAAGCCACCAGCATGCAGTTGCTCTCCAAAGCCAAGGCCTTGGGAGCAGGGAGACAAAATGAAAGTCAGTAATAATCAGCATCAATGTCTCCTGCTTTTAATTCATTTGCCACCAATGACTAACACATTGTTACAACCTGCTCACATTTGAAACAACATTTTGGCATATTTCCACCCCCTAATATCATACAGATAATTCTCTCACAATGCATCAAAGATAATGCAATTAGCACAGAGTTTCCATAGGCGTGTTTTACATTATCTATTTAAAATAATCCTATTTCTTTGCCATAATCTAATCTGGCCATGACTTGGTGTGCCCTAAACAAGATATAGGGTTGAATATAAATAATAAAAAAGGGGAGGATAAATCTATCATTGAGTTTAAATTGAGACACTATGGATTCAGAATAGATTCAGAAACTACCCTGTTTTGCTTGGGGTAGTATTTTTGTTTGACAGTGCATATTTTAAAAGTATAGCTGGTCACAGAATCATAGAATTGATAAGGTTGGAAAAACCCTCTAAGATCATCAAGTCCAATCATTAACCTGACACTTCCAAGTCCACCACTAAGCCATGTGCCTAAGCACCACATCTGCACATCTTTTGAGCACTTACAGGGACCTTGATTCAACCACTTTCCATGGCAACCTAGTTCAGTGTCTGACCACCCTTTTCGTGAAGAAATTTTTCTTCTCCAAATGCAGGAAGATCAAAGCACGCTGCTGGAAGGATAAAACTGAGCCCATTTGTCTGGTCGTAGCAGCAGCTCATGACTTTGGGAAGAAGATAATGGGTTCTGTGGATCTGATTCCTGTTGCAGAGGTGTGCTTGACCTGACGAAGTCTGAAAGAAAATAAGGAACTTAACGAATGTTCATGGCCTTGACCATCACCTCTGCCTGCCTCTGGCATCCAGCTGATCCTGCTGGTGTCCAGGGCACACAAAATGGTGAGCCCTCGAACAAGGAACATCCTCAGCACTACCAGGACATGACTTTTCTGTGATAACCATGGCTTCACCGCCCCGAAGGTGCAGGAAGGGCCCAATTCAAAGCAAATTATTAACCTTCAAAGTAAATTATTGGAATGATCTTTGACAATATGATTAGCAGGTTAAATAAGGACTAAACACACATTCCCCACATCACATATCCTGGAAATCTCAGTGACCATATGAGACATCACAAGAGTTCCCAAGTGATGTGAAAAATTCTCTCATCTGCGTCAGAAAAGGGATTTTACACTCTTTTTCCTTTTTCGTCATAATGATCTATTTGCTGCAAAATGAATTTATAGTTGGCTGAAAACCTAGATGAGCTTTCAACATCTATCAAAGCCTCCCAGTCCATCCTCTGCAACCACATGCATCCATCACTTTTTTTCTCCTATCTTCGAACATCATGTCATGGATGGGCAGGAAGCTCAGAAATTCAGATTATTTATGTGGAAAGAAAGAAAATCCCCTGTTTACACATCAGACCAGATTCTGCCTTGCATTTTCCTGCACCCCGTGTACCCCTTGGGATACATCTCTGGTAGAGTCTCACCTCGAGTGTCCTGAAGTGGGGTCAGATGCTACAACCCATGGCCCCAGGGCAGAGGCTCCTCGTTGTGCCCAAGGCACAGCGCTGGGCTCTATCACTCAAAGTCCTGGGTACAGGCACTGATTCCCTCTGTCCTGAGCCACACAACCCACAAATGTGCTTTCCTTGTAGACTTTTATATTTCATAGATTAGACTCTACAAATTGAAAAATCTGATGGACATAGGAGGGCTCATAGATATAATACAACTAGTGGTTTTGCCACAGTTTAAAGTCAGATTAGTCAATATAGAGGTCCTGCTTGTCCTCTTAGCATCAGAGATGTGCCACATCTTCAAGAATCTGAGTACTTTGTTCAGCAAGGCACTGAAGCGCCTGTGCAGCTGTATGAATATGAATTCCATCTCCTGCACTCTGTGGATTTGTGGCTTTGTTTATGGAGAATTACACCTCCAAAGTGGCTTAACTACTCAATGGGCAGGGCTGAAGCATCTCATCTGCTTGCATTCTTTGCCAGGCTGGCTCTTTAAACAGGTTTTGTCGCTTTTGAGATGTTTGTGTTTGCGTTCCCCAACATGGACAAAGCCCCCACTTTGTGAGGTGTAGGGGAGGTTGAGTACCCCACCCACCTCATTTTGATGTCTCCAAGCACCACATTTATCCCCGTGTCTAAACCAGCTGAAACTTGCCTTGGACTGCAATTTCCACTTGAATCTCACCACTGTGATCCCCAGGCTTCACTGTGTGTGTCCAAGTACATGATTTGTTTGGCCATCTCCAGTTAGAAAGCTGTGTTTTTCTGTGTTTATTTAGTGGCGATTAAATAATGTACACCAGAAAAATAGTTTCCATTTTAAACTCCTGCATTTCTAATATTTCCCATATGTTTCTCTTTTTATTTTCTTTGTTGTTGTTGTTGTTGTTGTCTTTAAAATTACTCTACGGCTACTGAACTGTAGCATCTTTAATCTGTATGGACGAGGATGCAGGCAATCCAGAGCACATTATTAATATACAGTAATTTCCAAAGCATTAAAAGCAGACAAATTCTGGCAGATGCTGTAAACCAGCAGAAAAAAATCTAGTAATATGTAATGGAAGAGCAAAACATATTCCAGAAGGACTTTTACAGTTTGAAGAATGATGTAAAATCCATTGAGTAGGAGCATCTGGAGGTAAGGAAGGACAAGTAGGTGGGCACGCAGAAATGCCGAGTTCATTCCTCGTACAGCTCAATCACACATTAATTACTGGGGAAATGGGCGCTTTGCTCTGCGTGCCCCTCTCTCTGGCAGTGGGGCTGTGATGGGGTCCCAGCGCTGCTCCGCTCCCCTGGCAGTACTCTGTCCCGAAGGCAGGATCGAATGGCAGAATTTATCACTGCCATCACACTTCATTACAGCAGTTTGGTGTTTAATGGAGCGAAAAGGGCTCTTCCCGGCTTTTGTCCCCCGGCAGCAGATTGCTGTGCAGGAGGGGGATAGTCTCAATATGGGCTGAGGGGCTTTAAGGGTTAATTTAATTAGCCTGTCAGCAAGACAGAACTGTTTATCTTCATTTATCTGAAGCTAGAGCCATGGCACCACTGGGTGCGATACCCAGAGTCCCAGAGTGATGGCAGACTGCTCTGGATGGAAAGCACCCCAGATAGATGGCAGCGCCGTGAGTGATACCTACAGAGTCTTGTAATGATGGCAGTCTGTGGTGGTTTGATTTTTAGGCTTTTCTGGGAGACAGATCACATGGGTTGCTGTATCCAAATGAAGTATTCCATCCCATTTTACGTCAGCTTAGATATAAGAAGGGATAGACGGAAGTTTTGAGTCAGTCCTTTTCCAGCGGTGAAGGGCATCGGTTGTGGACCTGCTGTCTCTTCGGGGAGAGCTGCGTATCTCTCTCGCTGGGAAGTAGACCTTGTTTACTTGTTCTTTATTGTTTGTGTGTGTGTGCATATAGTAATATTAAGTTCCTTTATTTTCTCTCTCTCTCCCTCTCTCTCTACAGATATATATTTGTATAAATTCATACTGTTTCAGTAGTATTAGAATCCACTTTTCACCTAGTGTGGTTTCTTTTTTCCCCCCTTTTCCCCCTGCGGTTGGGAGTGGGGGGGGAGGGGAGCTGTTTTTTTGGGGCCTCTGGATATTTGCTCTTCGGCCAGGGATAAACTACTACACAGTCCCAGGTGCGACAGGCAGAGCCCTGGAGTGATGACAGTCCTGGAGTAACGGCAGCCTCCAGTGGGATGTACGGAGTCTCAGAGAAATACCAGCCCTGGAAGGGATGCACAAAACCCCAGAGCAATGGCAGCCCATTGCAAAGTCTTATGGCACAAAGGAGGCAAAACCTGGGGAAAAGAAGAGCTGGCGGGAATAGGAGGGTTTGTTGTTGGCTGGACTTTGCGAATGAAGATCTTGGGCTCAGCCTGCACAATGTATGTTTTAGGTGAGGCACAGTGTGCGTGGAACTGGCCCCACCCCCTTTACTCCTGAGGTTCATTTGCCACGGCCGAGCAGCTCGGACGGTGACAGCGAGTTCCTCGGGATTGGAACCGGCGTCCTCAGAGGAGGAGCCGCTCCACAGGCGGGGGCCTACGGCACTCGGCCAACGCCCGCCGCCTCTCAAGTGTAACATACAAACAGAAAAGCAATAATGTCAGGCTGTTGAGCAATCCTGGGAGCCCACGTGGGTCAGAGCACCAGGGGAAGACCTCGCCTTTTCCTCTCTGCCACCGAATGACACAAACGCGGCACTGCAGCCACACCTGCAACACGAGCTGGGGCAGGAATAGGAGGGTTTATGGCTTTTACAACCCTCTTCTCTGATCAGAACAGATTTACAAGAGTATGTATAAATATGAACACTTTGTGAAGAGCAAATAATGAAAAAGTCTCCCTAAAAATGGACAATATACAAATGGTTGGGTCAACAACGAGTGATTTGGAAAAGTAGCAGCAGTAGCCACAAATCCTGCTGTGTCATAGTGTTTCAGATGGTGGCTGTCACACACAGAGACCCAGCCAGGTAATTTGCTTCCTCTAGAACTGAAACAACTTCATTTTTTTTTTTTGCTTGAAATGTTATCTTGATGCCAGTTGCTCTTGTACTACATCTGTTGTGCTCTGCCTCCTGGTGATGTCCATTTGACAGATCCCATGATCTCTGATCTATTGCTCCCCCAATGCGTTCAAATCCTTCCAGCTACTTTGATCATAGGACAAAAGAGGCCATAGAGTGCCTCAAATTTAGTATCTGAATCACATAATATATGTTAAAGAGCTTGGAGAGTTAAGCCAGTCTTAGCTATGCTGCTTTAGTTTTTTTTAAATGCCAAAGCTCCCAAGAAAGCATTCTTTAGGGGAAGATACATACTTAAATCCTAAACACTCTAATAAAAATGCTATTTAAAGAATTTGGATATATGAAAAAGAGGCACTTGAAAGTGCATAAAACATTCAGCAAATTAACTGTGCACATACATATAACACTCATCTAGTGCATACTTCACTAGTTTTATGTTCTAAACTTCAAATGATGACCCATGAATTAATGCTGAATACAGTGTGAAGGTTACAGAATGAAACAAAGTACACCAGCAAAAAAACTCCAAACCTGGTAAATAAACCCTGCCTCCTGTCTTGAGCTGTCCTCCAAACACATGTTCTGGTTTCACCCATGAATTGTAGTGCCTGGTGTATTGTCTGTCAGAGCTTTAATTTCATTATGTCATCAAAGAAAGATCATAAAACCTGATTTTGCAGCTACTGTACAGAGGCTGAAAATCGCCCAGAGAGGAGGTGGAGTACACAGTTATTCCTGATCAACTTGAGCCAGTTAGATTGATTTCATCAGGAGGAGAATATTTATTAACGTCTCAGCCACTAAATTAGCAGAACTACTTAGTGTCCATAACTGTGATACAGGAGGTCACACATGTCCTCACCAACATCCTGTGACAGGCCTGGTGATGCTTAGAAGTCTATTTCTCTGCAAGGGAAATTTTACTTTGTAGTATATTTGGTATAAAATATCAATATACTTCCTGCCCCATCTTTACACTCAGTCCCTTTTAGAGGCCACTTTGTGTGTAAAATGAACTTCTATCCCTTCTGTATCTTCAAATCTAGTGGAAAAGGCTGGATGGGTCAGCTGGATGGCCCCAGGTCTCATCTCAGAGGCATCTTCCTAAATAAACTGAAATAAATATTGAAATAAGTAAAAAAGAACAGCCAGCCCAAACCAGCTCCAAATCCAGCTGCTATTGAACTACTGGGAAAATGTAACTTAGAAACATCAGACTTTTTAAAATAACATGAGACATCTAATTTTATTTTTTCTTTAAATTTAAATAGTTCTTTGTGCTTTGGTCATTTTTGCAACAAAAATCCATGTCGGGAGTAGTGAAGGAGAGATAACACCACAAGAAGTGACCAACGAGGAGTATGATAGGTGGAGAAAGATTTATTGCTACAGGCGTGGAGAAGAAAGAATTACAGCATAAGGAGAGAGAAGATGAAGAGTCAAAATATAGTTCAAGGACTTTCATATTTTAATATATACATGTGCGGTTTATGATTTTTTCGATTCGGTTTAATATAATTTTCTATTTTTCCACAGAGTTGTATTACTGTTATCTGATTGGTTGTTTGCTGCAGTGCAGCCTTTCCATGTTTGTACATGCTCCACCCCTGTTTTTCTGTTGTGGACCTGTTGCCACCTCCTTTTACCCAAGTTTGGAAGCTCCCATGCTGCTCATGGCCATGACTTGTGCCTTCCTTCAGGCACCCAGCTCAGATCCCAGAGGTGATGGATAGTCTGTCCCTGCTGCAAAGGACAGTTCTGCTGCTCCCACAAGCATGGCCTGCAGGAAACAATCCACTAAACTAGAACTGTCCTCAGGCACCAGGTTTAAACTGAACCTATTTTTCCTCCACCTTTGAAAATATTAAGCCTAATATTAATACTGGGTCTAATTTTCAGACTTCTTGTTTCCTGCTTCCCAGATGCACAATGGGCTGGATCAGAGCAGCAGGTCAGCAGGGAAGAGCTCAGCTCTTGCCCTGCTTTCACTCTTCGTAACTTCTCCATCTTTCTAGACTGGATTTTATTTCATGCCAAATGGCATGCATTAAAGTGGCTCCTGGAGGGTTTTAATGAGAGACTATCTTTCTCAGTCACATAAGACAATTTGCCCTGTCCATAATCTGTTACAGGTTATAGTGCCTCAACATTATTCTCTGCTCCATGGGAAAGGTGGGTTTACCTGCCTGTATCTACCATGCTCCTGTTCCTAAACTGAAGGAGTTTCTTTTCTTGAATGGCAGGAGGTGAGTGGTAGAAAGATCACCAGCTGGTTTTCATTCCTCGAGGACTTCTTTAGAGTGGCACTGAGAAGGGGTCAGGGCCATACTCGAGTCCTTTGGCTCCAAGTTAGGTCCATACACTGCCAGTGTAGAGACTTCTATAAGGTTTTGCTTAACTCACAGAGAGAAATTCTGCAAGAAATCCTAGCCAAAAATCCCTACTTTTAAATTGAAAAGTAGAGGCTTAGGACAGCGTTACCAACCCAGCTCTGTTTTAGAAGGTCCAGATAAGCTGGTGCAACAGAAATGACTGAGCTGGACTGATGCTCTGCCAGGGTCCCATTCCTGCCTGGTGCTGCAGTTAGTTTTTCCTAATTTTTCTAAATTTCCATCAATTATTTTGAGATTTCTTATTTCTATTAGCGTGCCACATGCTGGAAGCATCCCCTTACAGAGGAATGCCAGGGTGAATTCAGAACTTAATCTTGTAATGAAAATGCTTTGTAATGACCCAGGTTTTAATATAGCAAAAATAAGTATAAAATTCCTGTTGGCATTTGTATGTGCTCAGTTGATCCCTGAGCCACACAGCTTGCCCTGTAACTAGATTTTTTTCTCCTTTACTTATAGCATCCCAAAATGGTTTGGGTTGGAAGCAACCTAAAAGACCATTTTTTTCCAACCTCCTGCCATGGGCAGGGACACTTTCCACCAGCCCAAGTTGCTCCAAGCCCTATCCAGCGTGGCCTTGGACACTTCCAGGGTCAGGAGGACACAGCTTTTCTGGGCAACCTGTGTTGGGTGTCACAACCCTCACAGGGAAGAATTCCTTCCTGATATCCAATCGAACCCTTCCTTCTGCTCTGAAGTGAACAAAGATGAAACTAAGCTGTCAAATCATTAAACCAGATCAGTCTTTGGTTCAGGTCTCCAACCCATTCAGCCCTGTGCATCCCAGCCACCCAGCTCTGCAGTGGATTCTTTGTCATGATGGAGAAGTATTTTTTTCTGGAACAAACTACTTTGGCATGAATATCTGGCACATTCCTTCCCTCCAAAGGATGTGCTTCCTCTAGTAGCAGGACTACACAAACAAGAGGGATTTCTAAGGAGAGTTATCAAAAATGAGAGGTCAGAAGGAAAGCAGAAGAACCGAGGTTTGGACGGTGGGGACCGGCTCCTCACAGCCTGTGGCCCGGGGCGGTGATGGAAAACCCCTGTGCTGGGGAGGGTGCAGATCACAGGTGGGTCCTTTCAGGCTGGCTGGTGAAGAGAGAAGCCCTTTATTCAGTGTAACAAAGAAATATGTCCCCCCCAAGGTGGGGGTGGCTAGGAAACCCTATTAGCCAGTGGGGGAAGGGTCCCAGACAGGCAAGGGAAGAGGAGATAGGACAGGGGATGCGTTCATGGGGATACAAGGGGTGGGGCTGGCTGGGTACATATTAAAGGAAAACCGTATGAATAATGCAATTTCTAAAAGGTCTCCAATGTAGCAAACTCTGTTGTCCTGGTCTTCATGTTTCATTTGTTTCTTCCAATCTTCGTAGCTTGAGTGATCTCCCACACTCAGGCACCTAAAGCAGCCTATGGCATGGTGTGTATTGAATGACAGCTGGCAAGGTTAAATTGTTCAGAGAAGAACAGCAAAAACTTTTTTCTTTTAGCGCTCCTCAGTATTATTTTAGTCAGTTTGTCAGGAGAGATGGGGTCCATGAGGCATGTCTCAACAACTTATTTTTTTACTGGTGAACATGTAAGAAACCACAGATGTTTCTATGGAGACTTGAATCCCACGGCTACTTGACAAGTCATAGAAAATGAGACCAAGGACTTGTAGCAGGTCATCCTTCCCATGCCCGTGGTATGGCAATAGAAAATACCCACCTGACTTTCTGAGAGACTCTCTGAGGACAGATGTGTTGGTGTTTGTAGACCACTTGGGTATCTAGCAAGGAGCAGCAGTGCTGCTGCGTTGTTTTGAGCCATCCTGTTCTTGATGAGGACAGCAGCAGCAAAGCTGGGGGCCAAAGATGGTTTTCAAGACTTCGAGGTGTCTCACCTTCCTTCTTCAACAGTACTTGGCATTACACACACATACAACTCACATATATGAAAACCAATAAATAAGATGCAGTTATTTCTTCCTGGTAATGACGCAGCTGCACTATTCTGGGAACAATTTTACTGCAGCATTTAAGCACATATTAGTCTTGTCAATAATTGCTGAGTTAAAAGTGTGTCATGTCATCTCCTTTCAGATGTTTCCATCTCTTTCTCACCTGTAATTTAAGTACAGACCAGCACTTCCCACTTGCTGTTTCTCTGCACTGAGGAGCAGAGCTGTGACTCCTGTCTAACCCTGTCAAAGGAGGTGGACATCCAACATTTCTTCCCAAATAGGTTTCTGCCAGATTAAAGGATTCCATGACCTAGTGCTGGGATTTGGTTGCTCTGAAATGAGCCCCACTGCCACTCCATCAGCCCTGTGGAAGGTCAGCCCAGAAACAGGGTGTTAATGTCTTATAGGATGTGCCAGTCCTCAGAGTTCAACCAGACATTTTTCTCCATGAGAAAATAAATCCTGAGGTCCCCCCTTCATCCCTGGAGCTGGTGCCCTTCTTCCTGGGTGTTCTGCTCCTCCTGCAGAAGATTTCCATGGAACTCAGCATTGGACTGTGGAGTTTGCATCCTCCAGTGCCTCCAACACACTAGGGGTGGTGTGATGCTGTGGGGTTTGGCATTTCACCATGCCTTGCCTGGGAGATGCAAAGCGTCCATAGAATCACAGAATGTCCTGAGTTGGAGGGAATCCACAAAGATCAAGTCCAGCTCCAAACTTGGACCATGAAAATGGGGTAACAAGGGGAAAAATCTTTGGCCTCTCACCAGGACTGTATTTGGCCTTGGGAGCGTGTTTGATATTTGTGGGGATCAGCAAAATATTTGTTTTCTACTTCTTGAGAAGAACCGCCAGTGCCTTCACCCAGTGGCCTGCCTGGGGCAGCTGGGTTGCCTTATGGGTCCTCTCTACTCTCTTATTATTCCCTCCCTAATGAAGTTAGAGTTACTTTTCCTTTCATTTCCCTCTCTCTTACCCAGCAGGCAGGGCTGCAGAGATTCAGACTTTGCCTTCAGGCACAGGAAATGTTTGGGATCAGAAAACCCAGCATCCTCTAGAGCCTTATCCCCCCAAATCAAATGTTGCTTGTCACCAAGGTCTCACTCTGCTTCCTGCCTCCTCCCTGCTGTCCTGTATTTCAGGCAATCACATCACTGCTCTTACTCAGACCTGCAGCAGCTGAAATAAAATGCTTCTTTGTGAAGAAAAAACCACTTTGTACAGAGCTGGCCATTGCACCTATGATAGAAGCTGTTAATATGGATGAACTCTCCTACAGACTGCAGCTGCTCTCACAATGTTCTTGGCCCTTGTTGGGGCTGGGCACTGTTGGCTGGGGACCAGTCCCACTGCTAGAGCTGCTGGAAGCTGCCTTTTGCAGTGTTAGGGCTCAATCTGCTGGGGAGAAGAGTTTTTTGATCTACTTTTTTGGCATTTGCAAGAGAAATAGAGCATAAACCTATTCCTGTAGCAATTTTCTGTTTGAGATGTCAGGATGTTTAAGATGAGCTGGGCCTAAGCTGTCTGAAAATCAACATGACAGCCCAGATCTTCTTTGGTTGTAAAAATATTCTCAGGTATGATTTTGGGTCAGGATAAGGTGTGATGGAGCAGGCAAGAGTCTCCAACCTCTCCATTGTGCATGGAGGGGCTGCAGGGTGTCCTCTGAGGGAGGTATTACAAACCCCTCCAGAAAACAAACAAACAAACAAACAAACAATTGAAATCTAGAGTATTTTAGCTCCAGCTCTCACAGAAGTGGCTGGCACACCTCATCCCTCTGCAGTCCTTTCCAGTAGCCCAGGCAGCTGCCACTCTCGGCTCTCTCACAGCCTGCTGGGAGAAGTGCAGCAATTTGATCCTGTTGTTCTTCAGTCTCCTGACAAACATTATTACCAAATTACAAACATGGAAAAGATTTTGATGTCCTCACCAGGAGCAGTAGTGTGGGGAGGTGCAGGGGGTTGGGAGGAGAGGAAATGAGGAGGAGATTGTGAGCCAAGCCTCACACATCTGTTAATAAGTAATGGGGGAACTGCTAATGACAAGGCACTAATGACCTGGAACTCACCTTGGGTGAGTTACTGTGCACAAGTAATCCCAGGGACTGGGAAAACTGATTTTTAGGCTTATGGACTGTTTTCTCTGAAAAAAAAGTTTTATAGTGTCTAAAAGCCTAAATAATATCAACAGATGTATGAAATTACCATGTCTGCTTACCAAGTAGAGGAAATCACTGTCCTTCACGAGAAAACAACACCCTCCCCATGCCTTAAGCAGCAGGAGGTGCCAACTTCTCTGTGCACACTGCTGGCTCCTCAGGGTGCTCAGCTGCCCCAGCAATGCAGCTTAGGGACTCTGGAGTGTGACACAGCCCCTTTTCACCTTCCTCTTAAACCCGCAATCATTCCTCTTGCCCAACCAAGTTAATATTTCCTAGCTTCTTTCTCAGTTCTTGAATAATTAATACAGATGGAAAATAAAAGTTGCAGGTGTTTGTTTGAGTTTTTTTCCCAGGAGACTGTTGTTCTGTACTATGGCTTTCCTTCCCTTTAAGCTTTATAAGCAGCCCCCCTCTACGTCCTGGAGGGACTGCAAAGGTGCTCAAGGGCTTAATTAGGGGCCTAAGCACCTGAGAATCTGGTCTCATTTCTATTTTTTTATCACTAGACCAAGATTATGGTATTGGTTAAGGAAAACCCAAGGCAAAACTATTTTGGTTTCCTGCTAGAAACTGAAGGGGAATTGACTGAAACAACCTACTTAACTGGGCTTAAAATTAGGGATAACTTATCTGTAGTGTCACTTCCTGACAAATGGAGCACAGCAGACATCCATCATCCCTGGTCCTCTTCCAATATCAGGATCAAACCGGCAACTGCACATCCCAGTAAAGCAAGTCTGGAGGACAAGCATCATTGCTCCATTGCTTCCAGAGCAGAAACCCTGCAAATCACTCCCAACAGATGAATAACTTCTAAAAGACATCAGTGCTCTCTGGAGCAGTGCTGGAGCTGTATTTCTCTGTCATCTTCTCTACTAATTGTCGCTTCTTTGGGACTGTGGCAGGTCGGCAACAAGGATGGGTAGGCAATAACGGAGCAGGTTATTAATTATGCTGCTTTATAAACACTCCACCTTATCTACAAGCAGATCTTTACTCTGCTGAGAAGCCTTTGTGCACAGGCACAGCAAGTTACAAGGTGTCATTAATTGTACTCAATCACTATTTACAGAGACACAACCCTGCTTCCACCTAGAAATGGATTAAATGAGACATCTTCCTTAAGTGCATGTGAAAAATGGACCTAAAATGAAATTCTTCACCAGGATGCTATTTTAAATACAGAATTGCATTTTCAGTCTACAGACACATCAGCCCCACAGCAGGCATGTGAGATTCAACTGCAAAATTTAAATAAATGACACGTTAGAAATGTCAGCTCCCAGAGATGAGACGTCTGCAGGGAGAGATTGCTGGCTCAGTTGTGATGTGAGCACATCTCTCTTGGATGGGGAAGCTTCTCTGCCTGACTCAGCCCAGAACAGGAAAGCCCCATCAAACCCAGGGGCAGGGCACGGCAAAACCTCATCTTTCCCATTTAGACAGCCTTTCCCTGTTTAGGCAGTCTTTACAAATCACAAAGCAATTGGACAAGATGGAAATTTTCATGGAAGATGGCCGTGGCTCATGTTTCTCAGGTCCGAAATCCCCTGGCACAATAACCACCAAAGCCTCCTCCATCCTGTGCTGCTGAACCAGGAGCCCATTGCCATACTTTTCCCAAGATAAATAAATCCATGGAGTTTTTATTTCTGCTCTAATCCATCAGTTGGGTTTTGGAAATTTGTCTGAAGTATGGAAAGGTACTCAAGACACAGAGAATATAATGTCAATAGACCTCTTTGTTCCTCTTGGCATTTTACCAAGAAATGTTTCATCCTCTCTGTTAGGCAAAGTTTGTACTTCCCCAAAACACCCAAGCCAGCTCAGCCCCATCCTCCCCTCCTTGTTCCATCGTGACAACACAGACACACTTTTACGTAACAACTCACTGTTACTGATGTCAAATGTTGTTAAAATAATCTTTTAAAAAGTTTTTTCATTTATGGCAAATTTTTACTGCAGGGCATTTTTTATTTTTTTTTTTCATTTTTTTTAAAAGAAAATCAATCCTTTTGTATTTTCCTCTTTGGAAAATTCCTTCAATAAATTTCCTCCTCTGAATTGCTGTGGCAGAAATCACTTCTCTACTCTTTCTGCTTTTTAAAAAATGAGAAAAATCAGAGACAATAAATGACAAACCTCTGAGCCTCATTGACAGAATATTATTTATAGTTATCACTATTTTCCTAATTTATTTCTGTTTTTCATCTGTGTCTCCTGAGCCTGTGATACATCGCTGGGGTGGTATTTATAGTCTTCCTCATGCAAGCACTGCCACACCTGGGAATGGCCCTTGTACTTTCCAATATTCATTACAGAGGGAAACATGGTAGTAGGATTTGGCATCAGAAAACAGATTAAAAAAATTTTATTTAAGGGGCGAAAAAATGCTACAATGAGCAAAGGAAGAAGTGGAGAGAATCTCAGTCCAGCTCGGAGCTCTGCCGGCAAGTCCTTGCAAGGAAAACCCATGGATTTCTCAGGGGAAGGATGAGCAATGTAGAGTGCTGGGCACAGGCAGGCTGGAGGGAGATCATCTGGTTGCAAGATGATGAGTGTTGTGGTTAGAGATAAGGCTGGTGCTCAACACTAGAAGTGTTCTCACCTGCTCAGCATGCTCCTTCCTCCTGCTCCCGTGCTGGGTTTTGGCAACGATATGGCTGATGTGATGTGGCATGTCACATCCCTATTTACATGAGCAACAAAGGCGCTGCTGAGGAATCTCCTCCTTACTGCTGTTGTGGGAAAAAGTCAGCAGTTGACTGGGATCCTCAGCAGCTCCGGAGGCTGGAGGATGACTCAGTGTTTGCATCAAGCTGTGAGAGCTCAATTGCTTTTGTCCTTGTAGGGAAGCAATGTTATCAGCCTGGCTTTTGCACATGAGAAGCAGTTTTTTAATCATTTTATGCAAAAGTTCACAGTAGAACAGTTTTATTTTTGGATCTTGCAATGACTAAAAATTTGGCAGAGGGAGAATTTGGATGGAGGAAATCAGACAGGGCTGCAACTCACATCTCTCCAGCTTGGGGAATCTTGGATTTGAGGACTGAGATGTTTCTTCATTGCACACGGTGGAGTTTTGGGAGTTAAGCCCCACAGAAGGTATCAATAAAACCTACACTTAGGAGGCCAGTGAAAGAGCCATGTTTTTTCCCCAGCTCCCTCTAGCTCACCTCTGGGTGTTACTGGGAAGGGAGGACCCCCACTCTGTCCCTCCTAGCTCACACCAAGTGCAAGGTGACCCCAAATCCTGCCAACAAAACATCCCTGTAGGGAGATAATTGCAAACCCTCAATCCAACCAAGAGTTCTGCTGTCACCACTATATCCATCAGATGCACCTTGTTTGGGGGAAAAAGGCTCAAGATCAGATTGCATTGCAATCTTTAAGAAAAACCACTTTTTGATGACAAAAATGATGAACTGCTGTCTGTTCTGGGAAGATCGTATCTGTGTGCAGCAGTGGATGGCAGTCAGAGCTGTTCAGTATTTGTGGCTCAGGGAGATGAATCAGTAGAGTGAAACCTGGGATTCATCCAAGGAAGGACAAATCTCTATTTTATATATATATGCACACACATGCCTCTACACATAGGTATCTCAAGTTTGGAACCCATTTTTTGCTGCCTATAAAACACCTGTTTTTCCATTCAACAACCCTTTGCAATATAACCCGAGATCTCATACTCCTGCTCACACCTTCGTTTCCATTTGGGGGGTGCAGGACAGGATGCTGTGGTGCAGATGAAGTCCCTTATGATGATGTGATCCTATGATTCTATAATCCTATGATTTTATGAAAACATGTATAGAACATGTCCTGTCCCTGGCCAGCACACTGGTTGATACATTAATGGAGAAGAAAATGCCAGTTTATTAAAAGGCCTCTGCTTTTAAAGATAAACCCAGCTCATGTTGCTATTTCCAAGGTGTCTCTTTTATTTTCAAGCCACCAGATGAAAACTGACTGAAGGCAGGGTGGGGGTGAAGCAGGAGAGATCATTCTTTCTCTGCCTCAACCCTGTACAGCTTCCCTATGGAGAGGTTTGGCCAGGAAAGGGAAGGTGCTGCACTGACATCTGCTAAAGCCTCAGCAGGTTTCAGTGCTGCTCTTCACTTTTGGTGGTGTTTGGCTGGTGGCCACAGGACCAGCTCTGGCTGCCTGGTCTGTTTGCTGTCTGGGCAGGTTGCCATGTGGGAAGGGGTCAGGATATGCAGAATCTCCTCCAGCATCTCTACAACAGCTTGTAAAATATTTATGGCGCCAGTAAACTCTGCAAGACCAGGATCTGACATGATAACCAGTATTTCTTTTTCCCAAACAGAGAAATAAAACAACATTTAAAATCCTCAGAGCCTGTTAAAATCTGCTGTCAAGACCAAATGTTGGGTTTCTCCACATCTTTATAGTGGCCTTAAATAATAATGGTGGTTTGTTTTAAAGCCATGTCATTGATCCTTTGGACAGAAATGCCCAGGAGCATCTCCCAGAGGCACCACAGCCCACACTCATGGAGGTACAGCAGCATCTTAACAGAATCCTACAACTCTTTGTGTTGGAACGGGCTTTAAAGATCATCTCATTTCAACCCCCCTGCCATGGGAAAGGGCACTACTATACCAGACCAATCCAAGCCTGTCCAACCTGACCGTGAATACTTGCAGGGATGGTCCATCCACCACCTCTCAATGGGAATAATCCCATATTGATTGGAATGATCTCACTGAAGCCTGCCAGCTCCTTTCGGAAGCCACAGGGCTCACTAGAAAGGGTAAAGGTGGCCTCAGGTGATAGAGAACAGCAAAGTTGAGCCCCTCAGGCTGCAGATGCCACTTGCAGTATCAGTACAGTCTCTGGTTTCCCACAATATACCAACCCAGCTCACACACAATATGCAAATGCCAACCACAGCCACAAAACTATTAATATTAATCACTTTCTCATAGCTAATGCAACTGTTATTTATATGACACTAATAAACACTGTTCTCATACTGTTGGTTTTGCTCTGAATTATTGATTCACTACCATGTTCAGAAAACCATAATGAAACAGTTTTCACCTGTGACACGTTCACAGTGATTTTTTTTAGTGCTTCCTACAACAGCTTGGCCCCACATCCCCCATCCCACGCTGGCATTTGTCCTACCCTGCACGAGACCTCCCTGGACCACTGCTGCCCATTGCTGCCCCTGCCTCCATGGGCCAGGAGGTGCCATGGGTTATGCCAAGAGTCACTCCCAGAAGCTCTTACCCACATCCCATGCACACCTGTGCCTATACTTAGGGTGGCCGTGTGTACATCCATACAAATATATTAGAAATTACAACTCTCTGGTGATGTTTGAGAAGCATCCTTGCTGTTCCTTTGTGCCTTTGTGACATGGAGAGGCAGTCACATATCTTCAGGCACTGTCACAGATGTATCCCACAGCCGGCACAACAGGAGTTCCTACTCCATCTCCTCCACCTTTTCTCCCACATGTGGGCAAAGACTCAGTTCTTTTCACAGAAGTTCTTTACAGGTCTGTAAGAAATAAATCCTAAGAATTCAGTCAATACTAAGTGTCTTAAACCCTCAGATTACAGAGGCAGGAAGTCTTGGTCTGCACAGGCACAAAAGCCTGTTCCTATTCAGACGGGTTAGCGCTGGGTGCCCAATGAGTGGACTGGCTCAGGTGATTCTGGACCCCAAAGCCACCTTGGCTGCAGCCCCACTGGTGGGGATAGAGATGCCCTGGCATCACCAGCATGGCATTGGCCTTGTGGTCCATCTCATGTCACCCCAAGAGCCGCCTCATGCCTCTCCCTGTAATCTGATGCATTTTTCTCCCTGTAAAGGAGGACAAGAGGATATAGCTTCAAACTGACAGAGAGCAGGTTTAGGTTAGATATGGGGAGGAAGTCCTTCCCTGTGAGAGTGGGGAGGCCCTGGCACAGATTGCCCAGAGAAACTGTGACTGCCCCAGCGCTGGAAGTGTCCAAGGCCACGTTGGACAAAGCTTGGAGCAACCCGGGCTGGTGGAAGGTGCTCTTGCCCATGGTAGGGGGTTTGGAATGAAATGATGTTTAAGATCCCTTCCAGCCCAAAGGGGTCTGTGATTCTATAGTCCTGTGAGCAGTACCTGGAGATGTGCAGGTGTCACACTGTGCCAGACACCCCTGAACCCTATTTTGCACCATGTCCTCCGAATCAGTTGCTGGGCAGTGTCATTGCACCCCTCAGGCTGATGAAGGTTTTTTAGCCATTTCCTTCAGTAGACCAGGAAATTCCCTGTCTTTGGAATGCAGTAAATCTGCATACAGTCTGTCTTTATAGACCCAGCTAAGAGGTTTGAGTGGATAATTTATAGAGGACAGTAATAAAGCAGACTGCATGGTTTAGATCTTAATAAAACTGCAGTGCCTTTTGTTTGATTTTATAGACAATTTTTATTAACTTAGTACCTTTGTAGCAGAAAGGTCTGACAGCTTTCTTATGGCTAAGAGCTCTCCTGAGCAGGTGTGCATGTTTTGAAAAAGATCAGAAACACGTCGTACCTGATAGCACGACATCACAAACCCCTTGCAAACCCATCCTCCTCTGATGGGTCAGGGCTGTGATGGACCTGCAGGGAGGGGGCCATGCTGGGGAATCTCAGAATCATGGAATGGTTTGGTTTGGAAGGCACCTTAAAGAGATGGCAGGGACACCTTCCACGAGATGAAGTTGCTCAAAGCCCTGTCCAGCCTGGCCTTGAACACTTCCAGGGGCAGGGTAGCCACAGCTTCACTGGGCAAACTGATATTCCTTCGCTGCCCCTGGCCACTGGCCAGCTGCTGCCCAAGCTTGGCCCTGTGCAAGGGACAGCTGGTGCCTGAAAGTGCTGATATTTAAAAAGGGTTTGCTAACAAATTTCATTCCAAGTCATAAGCAACAGTGTTCAAGTACCCATCCACAGCATCCCTATATCCCACCCTCCAACTCACAGCAAATTATGGAGAGAAATTCTGGCCATGGAGCTGTGACAGAGGGGGATGTCCCTGCTGGAGTACTCATGGGGACACGTGGGTGTGGAATGAGACCATGGAAGTCCCCCAGCTGTGCTGCAGGTGGGAATCCCTTGAGGACACTCCAGAAACAACCGTGCCTGTGCTGCCCATCCTGACTTCTCCCTCCAAGGGACAAAGTGAAGTGAGAGCTACTGGTCACCAGCTAGTGCCCTTCCTCATCTCACTTGGTGTTTACCTGCTGCTAATCACCCAAATGATTTGCATCTTCTCAATGACGCAGCCCAGCTCTCCTTTGTGAGTGGTCTGCTACCCATTTTTGCCTCACCTGATAAATGAATTGCTCTGATATAGGAATTTCTGCAATGCTGAATCTGACACTCACATATAAGACCTTGCACCCTCCACCCTGGCCATAGTCACGTGCTGGGGGGAAAGGGCCTTAGGAAGCCTTCCCACCAGGAACAGCCATGCAGTTTATGTTGTTTTCCTTGGAGAGCCTTCATCCCCACGCATCCTTGGGGGATGATGGGCCAGTACAAGGTTCACCAGGTTTAGCTGAGGGATTGTAGCACGTTCAGGAGATTCACTAACAAAAAAAGAACCAGAATAAGGTATGAAGCAGGGATGGTACAAACAGCTCCTAGCAAAGGCAACTCTTATCCCCAACCCATTATCCCCATCTCATTTTCCTGCATTCACAAAAAATGCAAATATGGACTTTAAAATAGTTATTAACAGCATCAGTGGCAAATATTTAGCCCTGAAACCTTGTATTTTCTCCTCCCTCTGCTTCCCTGGGTGCATGCACAGTGAAGGTGCAAATTAATGCAGGTCTTGATAGATCATTTTAGTAACTTTATATTAAAGTGGATTTATATCTGATTTATTTATGCCCTGCTTCTCTAGCCCTTGCCCCATGATGTGTGCTGGGTTTTTCTTTCACAGCAGGGTTTCTGAAAGTTCAGCACCTCACAGGTAAAGGCAAACTCTGCAAGGCTGTATTTGGGACACAGCATTGAAACTCTCCTTAAAAACCTGGCCTGGCTGAGGGGGTCTGTAGCTCTGGCTGTTTTTCCTTTCAGTCTGAGATCTTAGGAGGCCACATCCTGGCAGTAGGTTTTTTTTGAATGGAGACAGCCCCAAAAAGTCCCTCACAGACCTTATCCCTGTGCGTTGCTGGGTTTTATGTGCTGTGTGAGTTGTCTAATTCCAGCCAGATTTGGGACTTTATTTCATTCTCTGATTTTAATCTCCAGATGACACAGAACAGCTCAACAACTATGGGAAGAAGTTTCTGTATGACTTATGTGCCTTCAGCCCTGGAGGATTAGGTGAAAGACCATGCTCCTTGATGCCATTGATGGCAAAAGGCACTTAGCTGGCTTCCTATGGAAACAACACAAAAATGGGGATAAAAATGATCAGAATAGACAAGAAGGCTGTGAAGAAACTGCTATGAACAGAACATGGCTGGGTTAACAAAGCAACTAGAACATCTAAGGGTGCAGGAGAGGCAAAGATGTCCAGAGGGGTGTCAGTCTCAGAGATTCCTGGTGGACTCTAGAGAAGTTTTTCTGTCTGAAGAAATTCATATTTTCCCCCAATAGGTGGAAGCTGCTCTTCCAAGGGCCTGAATGCTCCCTGTGCCCCTTGCAGTGGGACAGTGCAGGATGCTCGGGTGGGATATAAAGGATATTCCTGCAGCCAGCAATAAGTAACTCTTCATTTACCCCCTCATGTATGTTCAGTGTAAAAAAAGGTCACATCCAGCCTCAAAATCACCACGACACAGCCCATATAAAGAGATCACCTGTGTGTTTTACTGTGCTCTTTCCTGCAGGTAGGACAACACTAGCAGATACGGATTGATTGGGATCCAAACCCCATCCCAAGGCATCCACACTGCTGGAAGACAAAGCCAGCATCCCTCTCCTTTGTACTCCAGAGGTAAAAAAAGGGAAAGAAAAAGAGAGAGAGAGAAACTGCATTCTCATTTTGTTGCCATAGCAGCCTTCTGGATTATTTAGACTGATAGTGTTTGTAAAAATTCAACAAAGGGTAAAGGATCACTTGGAAATGGGAGCAGATGTAACATTGTGTGCCGTATGCCACTGGGAGAAAATCTATTGGCAAAGGCAACATCATCAGAATGAAAGCCTAACCCATATTGTGCTATGGAAAATGTCACTTTCCCTAGATTACAGGGTAGAGCTGTAAAGCAGAGAAAATTATGTTCACATCTATAATTGCTGAAAGCCGTCCCCAGGAAAGAGCCACAAGCACTGCCGCCTGAGAGGTGGGCTCTCCTCCCCCCCAGAACTTGATGAACCGCCCTGTGATACAAAGAAAAGGTTGCTAACATTAAAAATTAATTAGCCCTCACATGCAGCTTAATGGAACTCACTCCTGAGAAATCCTGCCTGCACAATAGATGAATTGTAAGGCACTCTGTGGGTGGGGTGAGTAACAGAGTCCTCAGAAAGCCACTGGCTTTACACTCTGAGCTGCTGCTGCAGCAACTTCTGGAACAATGACAGACCCTTTTGGAACACAAGATCTAATCAAAGAGCTGCTAAAGGTTTTCAAAGTCCTGATGGTGTTTCATGGAGCTATACTGATCAGGGGTAGGGACAAAAGCCCCTCAGTGCAGAGCAAGGAGGGGAACAGGGACTGAAGTCTGGCAGGCAATGGGGATGTTGCCAACAAGAGGAGGCTGCTCCTTGTCTGCACCATCACCTCATCACTCATGAAAAGCATGGGCCAGTGCTCCACTCATCTCCAGCTAACACCAGAGTCAGGCCAAAAAGGTGCACAAGGACTGAACTGAGGCTGGCACGGCCAACAGAGGATAAAAGAGGTTGGATGGGGCTTGGAGCGACCCGATATAGTTGAAGGTGTCCCTGCACATGAAAGGGGGGTGGAATGAGATGGTGTTTAAGGTCCCTTCCAATGCAAACCATTCTAGGATCCTCTGATTATACCTGGGAGGGAGGAAGCCTGGAAAAAGAAAACTGTGGTGTCCCCTCCAAAGCCCTTGGCTGAAGCTCCCTGTGATGGAGAGGCACATAAGCAAGAGTTCCCATCAGGGCTCACCCAGGGCTGCAATAATCAGTTATTAAATACAAATATTTCACATCTCACCCAGAAAATAAATAAATGGGTGAAACAGCAGAGCCTTATCAGCCAGCACTGGCTGCCCACTCCCTCCTCATTGCATGCCACTTACCCAGGGTTATTTCTTCCTAAACCAAGTGTTCTGATTCCCTGAAATCATAGCAAAGCTTTCTGTTTCCAGGCGTTATGAGATTTCACCCAGTAGACAAGGAAATATAAGCTGTTGGGGCTTTTGGAGGCCTGATGGAGTGGTGAGAAAGCTCGTGTGAACCCTACTGCCAGCTCCATCCCACCACAGGTGTCATCATCCCATGCACGGAGCTGGGGGATGAAGTGAGGCCAGTCAGGAAATCAGTAGCTGTGTTGGAATTACCAATCTCCTCATGAGCAACAGCCCTGTGTCAGCTGAGTTTGGATCTGATTAGTTGAATCAATATCTATAATCTAACCAGAGCATACCTTAGGCAAGCCTAATAAATAATTTCTTCCCTCAGAACAGATTCTTTCTTGCTGCAAGGACCATCCTGAACACCACCAATCAGGGGAAGCCCTGGACCATCAGGTACCACCAGGTCCCCTCCTGACCCTTCACCCTGGGAGCAGCAGGGGAGCAGGTAGCACTCAGAACTGGGGACAACCAGGAGAGGAGGTGACTGGGACCACATGCCACATACCAGCATGTCTCTGGGAAGGAGCTGGAGGGACAGACCCTTCTCAGCCTCCCTGGGTCCACTCTCTAGACATTTGTTTCACAACGGTGATTTTTGGAATCTGGATTTTATCTGGGTGAAGCCCCTAGTGCAACGTCAGCTCAGGCAATGCTCCTGCTGGGTCTTTCAAATAGAGAGACCCTGGACAGAGACAAAGCTGTGAAGAGCTCAGGGATGGCCTTGGTAGCCTGGCAGGTGTGTGGTGCATGGGAAGAATAAAAGATAAATCCCCAGTGAAGGGATGGAGCTGCCTGTCAGCTTGCACTGGATGGATGGGATGTCAGGAAATGTGGGCATGTGCCGTGAGATGGGCCCAGGGAAACTAAATAAAAACCACTAAAATAAAAACCCTTTTTCCTGCAAGAAAATGTGTTTTTTTGCCTGCTGAAATGAGCTGTTCCTTGTGTCTGTTCCCTGGGAAGCAGGGTGACAGCAGCATCAAAGCAGACCCCATGGCGCAGGACCCAAAAGTGCCACTGCCACCCCACTATGGGGCTTCACTTCTGGGGAAGCAGCCGGAGAGCTCTCAAGGTTCTAAATCTGACAGGTCTGAGGGGTGCAGGGCAAGCAGAGGTGGGCGGCCAGGAAGATACTGAACCGAATCAAATCAGCTTAGTGGAGCTGAGGTCAAATAAAATCACTGCAGCATTTGCTGCAGGGACACTGCAGGGGCAGGGGTCAAGCTGAGGATAATTGGGCAGCTTGTCCCATATACGAATATGAACAAGGAGATACGAATCATTTACTGCAGAGGAGCAGGGGGGGAGAGACCAGAGATGCTCCCTCCCCTGGCCCTTGCAAAGCTTTGAACAACGAATGACCCCCAGGAAATATTTGCTTTGGTGGGTCTTATCCCTTTTTTCTAGCTCTGCACACATCACTCCCTCAAATGCTTTTTGAGCTATTTCTGAGTGCTCATTCATAAAGAGTGATTTTAAAATACTCACCTTTAGAATGTGACTCACTGACAGCACTCTGCTGTCCTTTGTGCTGCTTCCCAGTTCTGTAAAGAGAGGGTGAGGAAATCAGCCATGTCTCAGGCCAGCAAACTCCTGGGGATGTGTGGAGCTGGGCACCACCAAACTGAAGATGTTCATAGCCCATTTCTGCAGTGTAGAGACTCTCTCTGTCTCAGGTGCTTTGCTGATGTTAAAGGAATGCTCTGCAAGCTGGAAAGCCTCTTCCTAATTAAAATCTTGAATTCACTCCCAGTCATGACTACTGTTAAAGGGTTTTTCCATGGAGCATGTAGGCCCTGGGGTGGCCCTCTGTGCTGGCAGGAGAAGGGCTCAGATCCAGAGGAGGGATTGGCTCATCCCAAGGGCACTGCACCCCCATCAAGTGGTCCTTGGGGTAACCTGACACAGCATCTGTATACCATGGGGTTTAAAGGTGACTTATTGTCATTTATTTATCAGATTCTCATTAGCAAAGGGGGTTTCTGTGGCCATTTTGTTCTTGGCTGAACACTCGGTATCCACCCAACTTCTCCAGGCCTCCCCCTTTCCCCAAGGGAAAGGAAAAAACAAAAAGACAACTAAGAGAGATAAGGGCAAACCAGAGTTAGAGTGGCTATAATACTTAAATTTATTACTAACAGGATAAAAGCTAAAAACTAAGAAATAAAACAGTCTTTAAAACACCTTCCCCCCACCCCTTCCTCCTTCCATGTTCTCCCTCCTCCTCCCAGTAGTGTGGGGAAACAGGGAATGGGGATTGTGCAGTCAGTTGTTGGCTCTGCCACTGCTAATGTGAATCCATTCCCTTAGGCAGCAGTTCTTCTCCACATGCTGTCCTGTGGGTCACTCCACGGGGTGCAGTCAGGTCTCTGCACCCCGATGGTCTCCGTGGGCTGCAGGGGGACAATCTGCCCTCACCGTGGTTGTCACCGTGGGCTGCAGGGGGGCCACAGCTCTGAGTCCTTCCCCTCCTCCTCCTCCTGCACTGACCTTGGTCTCTGGGTTGTTATCCCATGTCTGGAGTTTCAACTGCACGACACTCCAAAACTCTTAAATATGTTATCACAGAGGTGTGAGTATGATTCCCAATTGGCTCGACCCTGGCCAGTGAGCAGGAAGTCCCTCCTGGAGCTGGTTGTCATGGGCCCCATAGGACAGGGGAAGCTTCTAATATATTGCAACAGAAGCCACCTCTGTAGCTCCCCCTTCTACCAAAACCCAGCCACAGAAACTCACAACACTATTAAATGCCCAGATCTTCCTGCTGCAGCTTGGGCAACCATCTTTGTTGTGTGCCCTTGCTTGCTGCATGGCAATTAAAAAAATAAAAAAATTAATCACAATGGCCACGTAATTACAGCAAATGAAGACGTGTTAAGTTGGAGCAGTGGGGGAATAATTATTTGCTGTCCTTCAACACCCCACAGGAAACAGGAGAGGAGGGGGAGCTTACTGTGGGTAGAAGCAAATGATGCCAGCCCAGCTCCCTGCCTGCCCCTGCAGTGCCAGAACATGTTCACCATCCACGGCAACAGTGCAGGACCAGGCACAGGCAGCCAGAAAGAGGAGGCAGCCACCAGAGCCAGGTTGTTTGATATAACCATGAGACCCAGAGCCATGTGCAGAAGGGAGGGAAGGACATGCCTGGAGGCACAGTGAGAGCAGAAATGGGGAAAGGAGCTGAAATATTCCAAACTGGTGCACACAGAGCCCCAGAGCCATCCCGGGCAGGGAGCTCTCCCCAGCACCAGTGTCTGCACATGGACAGCCCAAGGGCAGCAAGATACAGGGACCAGCCTCCACACCTCTGTGGGGTGTCCATCAGGGCAAGACAGAAACAGCCTGGAGGCCAACAAAAATTACTTGATCTGCACTTTCAAAGGAAAAAGTTACTTTATTAAATTACCAGTCTGTGGAAAGTGTGTACCAGGTTCCTCTTGAGAGGAGAGAGACACACAAAATTTGGTCTCATTTTGACAAGATACCTTGAGTTAGTGTAAATAACCCATAGGTTGGTTAACCTTTCTTCTCCAGCAATTCTGCCAGTAAAATGACAAAGCTTCCTCTCATCCTAAAGGCTTTTACTGAAGTTGCAATGAAACCAGGTATACTAATGTCTTTTATTATTATTATAGAGCAAAAGTAGAACAAGTGCCATTACTGCCTGCAGGCTGCTTGCCATTAGTACAGGACATCACTTACTATTTACCTTGTTTTCTCCTCAAATATACAATAAATATTAAAAAATGGAAAGAGAATTTTATCAGCCGTGACAAATAATGCCATTTTTAAATGTATATTCAAAGCAGAAAATTAGGCATTTTCTGATGTTCTTCCATTTATGTCACAAAGGGAACAGGATGCTGGATACAGCCTCTGGCAGCAGCACAGGGGTGGACAGGGCCACCAGATCCAAAATACCATAATATCAAAAATACCCAGAAAACCCCGAAATTCCCCAAAGTGACCACATCCAGTTTATATCAGTGATAGCAATGGCATCAAAAGCTCACAGGGCTGGCAGATGTGCAGACTACCTGCCCATGGGGTATTTGCTGCCCAGTCCCATCCCAGCTCTGACCTGCATGGCTTCTGCCTGCTGAGACACAAAGGCAGTAGAGATTAAATACTTTGCAGGTTGCTCAGGAGCTATTTTAATTCAAGGCATAATTATCTGGAAGAGCAATTACATGCTCAGTGAGACTCAGACGGAGACATCTAGCCCATAAGCTGGCAGGGCTGATCAGGAGAGCTTTCAACTAAGTTTGAAGTGGGAAGGGGTTGAAACCAGGCTTTTCAGAGATGAGCTGGAGTTAGGAGTAAAATCAGCAGCCCGGCTGAAGTGCATGTACACTAATGCACACAGTGTGGGTAAGAAGCAAGAGGAGCTGGAAGCCGTCGTGTAGCAGGAAAGCTCTGACAGCGTCGTCATCACAGAAACATGGTGGGAAGACTCACATTGCTGGAGTGGTTCCATGGATGGCTACAAACTCTTCAGAAGAGATAGGCAAGATAGAAGAGGTGGAGGAGTGGCTCTATATGTGAGAGAGTCTCTTGACTCTGTAGAACTTGAAATCGGTAATGATAAGGTTGAATGCCTGTGGATCAGAATCGGGGGGAAGGCCAACAAGGTTGCCATCCTGGTGGAAGTCTGTTACTGACCACCCAACCAGGATGATGAAGGTGATGAGTTATTCTACAAGCACCGAGGTGGATGTCTCAAAATTTCCAGCCCTTGTCCTTGTGAGTGACTTTAATCTGCTGGATGTCTTCTGGGAGCTCATCGCAGCAGAGAAGAGGCAGTCTAGGAGATTCCTAGAGTGTATAGAGGATAATTTCCTGCTTCAGCTGGTAAATGAGCCTACCAGAGGTGGAGCCCAGCTAGACCTGCTGTTTACAAACAGAGGGGGGCTGGTAGAAGTGGTGGTTGTAGGCCGTCTGGGGCTCAGTGACCATGGAGTTCTCAATACTCAGGGATGCAAGGAGGGTCATCAATAAAACTTCTACCCTGGAATTCTGGAGGGCTGATTTCAGCCTACTCAGAAGACTGATTCAGAGCATACCCTGGGAAACAATCGTTGAAAACAAAGGGTCCAGGAGGGATGGACATGCTTCAAGATGGAAGTCTTGAACGTGCAGGAACAGGCTGTACCAGTGTGCCGCAAGATGAGCTGGCGGGGAAGACGACCAGCCTGGCTGAATAGGGAGATTCTGGAGGAAATCAGGAAGAAAAATAGAGCTCATGAACTGTGGAAAAAAGGATTGACTACTCATGAAGAGTTTAAGAATATAGTTAGGTCACATAGAAAGAAAATTTGAGAGACAAAAACACAATCCGAAGTCAATTTGGCTGCTTCTGTTAGGGAGAACAAAAAGTGGTTCTATAAATACATTAATAACAAAAAGAGGGGCAACGAAAACCTCCATTCTTTGAGGCACTTGCAGGGAAACATAGTTAACAGAGATGAGGAGAAAGCTGAGGTACTGAACATCTTCTCTGCCTCAGTTTTCAATGGTAAGACAGGTTGCCCTCAGGACAACCGGCCACAGGAGCTGATGGACAGAGATAGGAAGCCAAATGGACCCCCTGTAATCCAGGAGGAAATAGTAAGTTACTGAGCCACTTGGATTCTCAAAAGTCTATGGAACCAGAGGGGATCCACCCTAGGGTGATGAGGGAGATGGTAGAAGAGCTCGCCAAGCCACTCTCCATCATCTCCCAACAGTCCTGGCTCACTGGGGAGGTCTCAGATGATTGGAAGTTGGTGAATATCACTCCAATCCACAAAAAGAGCTGCAAGGAGGACCCAGGCAACTACAGGCCTGTCAGCCTGACCTCGGTGCCTGGCAGGGTTATGGAGCAGATCATCCTGAGTGCAATCACAGAGCACCTTCAGGATGGACAAGGGATCAGACCCAGCCAGCATGGGTTTAGACAAGGCAGACCCTTCCTCACCAACCTGATCGCCTTTGATGATCAGGTGACCCACCTGGTGGATGAAGGGAAGGCTGTGGATGTGGCCTATCTGGACTTCAGCAAAGCCTTTGACCATAATATACTCCTGGAAAAGCTGGCAGCCCAAGGCTTGGACAAGTGTGCTCTCTGCTGGGTCAAGAGGTGGCTGGAGGGCCGGGCTCAGAGAGTTCTGGTGGATGGTGCTGCATCCAGCTGGCAGGTGGTCACCAGTGGTGGTCCCAGGAGTCAATGTTGGACCCCGTTCTGTTTAATATCTTTATTGATGATTTAGATGAGGGTATCAAGTTCATCGTTAGCAAATTTGCAGATGACACCAAGTTGGGAGGGAGTGTTGATCTGCTGGAAGGAAGGAGGGCTCTGCAGAGCGACCTGCACAGGCTGGAGAGTTGGGCTGATTCCAATGGTAAGGGGTTCAACAAAGCCAAGTGCAGGTCCTGCCCTTTGGCCACAACAAACCCATGGAGCACTACAGGCTGGGGCCAGAGTGGCTGGAGAGCAGCCAGGCAGAAAGGGACCTGGGGGTTTGGATTGACAGGAGGCTGAACACGAGCCAGCTGTGTGCCCAGATGGCCAAAAAGGACCAATGGCATCCTGGCCTGTATCAGGAATTGTGTGGCCAGCAGAACAAGGGAAGAGATCCTTCCCCTGTACTCAGCACTGGTGAGGCCACACCTTGAGTGTCGTGTTCAATTCTGGGCCCCTCAGTTCAGGAAACGAGTTGAGGTACTGGAACAGGTCCAGAGAAGGGCAACAAGGATGATGAAGGGACTTGAGCACGAGTGCTATGAGAGGCTGAGGGAGCTGGGGTTGTTCAGTCAGGAGAAGAGGAGGCTCAGGGGTGACCTCATCACTCTCTACAACTCCCTAGAAGGTGGGTGTAGGCAGGTGGGGGTTGGTCTCTTCTCCCAGGCAATGAGCAATAGGACAAGAGGACATGGGCTTGAGCTCTGTCAGGGAAGGCTTAGGTTGGATATTACAAAGAAATTCTTTACAGAGAGAGTGATCAGGCATTGGAATGACCTGCCCAGAGAGGTGGTGGATTGACTGTCCCTGGAGGTTTTTAAGATGACACTGGATGTGGCACTTACTGCCGTGATCTAATAATCACAGTGGGGTTGGATCAAGGGTTGAACCTGATGATCTCAGAGGTTTCTTCCAACCCAGCTGATTCTATGATCTCCAAAGTCCTATCTGAAGGGAACACTGAGCACCACAGGTTATCACCCATGGCATCCATGACCACCCTGATGGCCATGGGAGTTTTGTTCCCTCTGTAGACCAAAGGAGGAGAATGAACATCCCTGTTCCTGGCTCTATATACCTTCATTCAAAGGGATACAGCCAGTGTTTACTCCTGGGAAGCTGTCCCCAGGATGGAGGAACCCCCTTCATCTCCTCAGCTTCATCTGCAGCACTTTGCCTGTGAAATCACCACAGCGCCATAAAAAAATCTTCGTGACCTCAGGTGTGTTTTACTCATGTCTCATACTCTGCAATGTAAAATATAATCATTTTTAAGCCCATTTGTAGCAACATTTCTTACATGCCAGGCAGAGAGCTGGGGCTGGGGCTGTTCTCTTGCTTCTCCTCCCTACAAAAATTCAGATAAAAGTGGGGGAAAAAATCCTGCATCTTCCTACAAGGCTCAGCCAAATCAGGGATGTGTTGTTAACATGGAGGGCTGATTCTACCAGCTGCTGAAATGTTTTCTTGGATTGGTTAATAATAAAAGCTAATTTTTCTGGGCTCTAATAAGAGCAAGGACTGCAACAAGGAGGGATGGATGAGCCCCCACCCTGTCAGGGGCAGTTGCTCAGCAAGGCTGGCAATGTCTCTTGCACTGCATAAGGAAAGTCCAAGTATCTCTGTGATGTCAGATAAATGATGGAATACTTCCTTAAAAGTAGATGCTGTCAAGGAAAGCTGATAGCAATAAAGGAGTTATGAGATGGAGGAAATTTGCCATTTAGAGAACTATAACACTGCAAATCAAATACTCTGTATTCCTGCTGCGGAAAGCACAGAACCGACATGATCCCTGTTCTTCTGCCTATTCATCGCTATCCAAAGAATCCAACGTTTTCCACAAGCTGTGAGAGGGTTGTGTTTTATCTCCTCCTTCCCAGGATCAGTTAATGCTGCAGCAGGAACCTGCTGAACCATTGGTGCCTGCAATTAACACTCACAACTCTTTTTATAGCAGGATCTGGGCTGAGTGTTGAGAGTCCCCAGACAGAGGGCTTTGGGCAGGGCATTGCCCTGAGTCTGCAGGCTTCTCCCTCCCTTCCATCCCCATGATGCTCATGGAACACTGGAGGAGCCCTGGAAATCTTTGATCTCAGCCTCACTCTTAGTGACCCTAACACTGAACACCCTAAAACCAGGGCTCAGAGAGCACAACCAAGTGTTGCTGCTCTCTGAACATCATAACCAGAACAGAACAGAACAGTCTGGGACTTCCAGTGTCCCGAGGTTGGAAATGTAGCAGAAATATGTTATTTGGGCTGCAAGACAGCCAGCCTGGAAAGAAGAGACTGGAGCCAAAGGGCTTTACTTTGAGCTGAGAGGCAGAGGTAAGGCTTTGGGCTGTAAAGTTATGAGCTATCCTAGCAGAAATTAAATGGTTTGGGGAGCAGTAGGAGGCTGTGTGCAGAGAAGCTGAGGCAGCCTTTGAGAAACTGTCCTAAGAATGAGATCCTGATTTATTTTGTAGCAGAGTAAACCTAATGTGGCTTCATGGAGCTTGACAACATCACTCTGAGTCCTTCAGCCCAAAACATGCTGCCCACTGCAGGTGCAAATGTGTTCTCTTGTGACATGTCCATCTCTTCATGGTCAGACATATCAGATACTTTATCTAAGCAGAAACAACAGGCTAAAATTGAAGGCTCTGGAACACTGAAGTCTGGAATTGAATACACCTTTGGCATCCCAAGGGCATCTCTGTGGGTACCCCAAATCCCTGCTGTCACCAGGGAAGTGGTGACCACAAGATCTGCAGTGATGTGCAGTGCTATTGGCCAGGCTGAGGATGTGAAGTGTAGCATTTTATTATTTAATTCCTAGAGTGACTCAAATGTAGATGGGAGATCATCCCATGGGTCACTCAGAACTGCAACAATGACATTTTTTTCCTCTTTCTTTACTGCAGCCAGTGACCACCCACCCTGCCCCAAAGGGCACTTGCTGGAAAGCCACAGGCCTAACCAGAGCAAGTAAAAAAGCTTTCAATACAGCTTTTTTTCATATAAAACCAAGAGAAGTTGTGTTACCAGTGGAAGGAGACAGGATGGGAGGCACAGTATGGGAGGAAGATCTCGGGACTGCCACAGATGTTGTCCCACAGGAAAGCTGCAGCAGGCTCCAGCCTCCAAAGAATTTAATATGGGGAGAAGAGGGGATAGTTTTGTGTTTGAGGCTATATTTCACTCCCATTTGATAGCAAGAAGGTGCTCACTCTCCACTCTCAGCAGCCTTATTCCCTGGCAGCCGTGATCCAAAGCTTCTGCTTTATAATTTGCCTGGGAGAATGGGGATAATTAGTAACAAGGCACACGTGCTAAGAACATGTAATTATAACCATTGGGTTATAATTTATGTCTCATCCTTCTGTGCAAAGTAATTCATATAGTAAAAGATTATTTATACCTAAGTGAGCAGAAAGCAAAGTTGACTCTGCCACAACAGTGAGACCCAGCTGAACGACTGTGCCCAAAAGTGGCCAAAGGCTGGAAAACCAGCATAGAAAGGGAGAGGCAGAGGAATTCCTGATGGGAAAGTAGCTGATGTTCTGGAAAGCCACCTCTTCTGGGCACTTTACAGTGGAGGAAAAGAGAGACCTGGCTGGTCCTGCTCTGCCTTTCCCCTGCTCCCTCTGGAGCTCCTCCTCAGATCAGGGGCTGCCATGTGAGATGGTCCCTTGAGCCTGCTGAGATTTTGGGCTTTATTTTGAGTTTGGGATTTATTAAAGAATTGTTCAGATACTTTGTTCCCCATCCAGTAGCCACTTTTCTTTGGTTCCTGGCCACGGGCCTGCTGTAGGCAAGGCAAAGGCTGGCCTATCCACAGGCTCACAGCATCCAGCAAGGTGGGGTAGGGCAGAGTGTGGGGCTGTGGAGACAAAGGACCTCAGCCAGTGCCACTGGGAAAGGAAACTGAGACCAGATCCCAGCTTGTAACACAGTCATGCCTATGTCCATGCAACACTTTGAGCAAATTAGCAGGGACTAATTTTTCCCAGAGGATGCACAAGCAGTCAGAATCCTACAGTTTAAGGAGTTTTCACTCCTCAGCTCTGACCTGCAGCTGGTCCCCACCATCATCAGTCCAACATGCACATTTTTCTCAAAATCACTGCAAACTCTTGCTGCGTTACAGAAATAGGGAATTATTAACCTTCAGTGTCCCACGGAAGGCTGCAACATGCCCAGGGGGCTCAGGAATGAGGTTTCCTTGCCCTGTCAGTCCCTGCTGTTTCTGGAGCTGTAAGCCTCAAAGACTGAGAATGAAAGCCACAGGTATAAATGAAGCCCCTGTCCTGGCACTGACTTTGATCACTGCTCAAAGATAGATTTTGTGTGCCTTGGCTCTGTTTCTATGATAATTTTCTTGGGAGTACCATTGCAGAGGGAGCATCCACAGGGGATGCACCTGGGAGCAGGATGCACTGCAGTGCTGGGCACAGGGTGAGGTGGTGCAACTGGTCCAACCCAACAGGCTGCTGTCAGGCTTGTGCATGGAAACTGGGGGAAAATAGAAGGGACTTGGACTTCAATTTCGATTTTTTTACTTCAGTTCAGCTTGGACTTCAACTTCCAAACTGCTGGTCTTCTCCTGTGCTGGTGGGATTTACAGCTCCAGCTCAACTGGTCTTTCCCATCTGGGTATTTGGGTGCTGTTTTAGCCAATGGTATAGGAAAGTAAAGGACCAAATGTTGCTGCCAGACTTTGGCACGGACAGACCAGTCAGGTAGAAGCATGAATGTCATGCCTTTGGCACCAAAACAGCTGAGGGGGTTCACCACTGCCATAATCCATGTCTATCTAAGGCAAAACCTGGATTCTCAGAGAGCTGGGTCTGTCTGCCATAGCTAGAACACAGCTGAGGGTGAGCACGAATTCTGCCTCATGCAGAACCCCTCAGAGGGCTGAGATCAGGACGTCTGTAGGTCCTGCAAACAGATTTGAATCTATCTGAGCTGAGAAAAGAAGTTTCTGCTGGTGGTTTGGTGGCCAGAGTTGGCACGAGCAATGTTGGGGCAAGTGTAAAAGGCCAAGGTGTCTCAACAGCTCGATTGAAAATAAGAAGCTGAAGAGGTATTCCAAGGCTTGCCATGCAAAATAAAGTACCAGGTAACAAACCTTATCGACAGAAAGTACATTTTAAAGCTACCAGAGTACCCAGCCTTGAGGACAGAGCTTGAGCCTTCACCCAAAACACAGTCCCACAAACAGCTGGTCCAAGTGATGGTGGGTTTTAGTCCATTTTGGGAAGAAGTGGAGATTTGGGAATTGCACAGGTATGCCTGTGCCTGTCCTCCAGCAGCTCTGGCTGGTTTCTGACTCACTCAGGCCTCTCTGGCACAGAGGATCTGCCAGCCCCAGGCAGGATTTTGCAGGGGAGAGAAAAGAGGGGAGGAAAAAAGGGCATGTGGGCTGAGCCAGCTGGCACTATGCCAGATGGCAGGTGACCCACGGGAATTCATGATCCTAGGCAGGCAGCAGGTTCCTTCACATCCTGGCTGTGCGGGAGCTTCTCCAGCTTCTCTGGCCATAGGCTGCTGCTGCTGCTGGAGTGTCCTGATTATAACAGCCAGGATCAGTTTGTCACTGTGGGGGTGTGTATTCTAAACCCTCTATGTGATTGTTCTCATGAACTGCTCCCCATGGCCCATTGGCAGCAGCTGCCCAGGGCACATCCCACCCCTCACGGTACAAGGAGGGTGTTTAGGAACTTCTGGGAGATAAGGAAGTTTTCCTGTCTTCACACCCATGACTCAGGTGTGATAACTCCCCTCCAGGGAGCCACTAGTGCCTTCACACCCACCTGAGGGGTCATGTCTGCTCAGGGGCCATAAGGGATGCCAAAAATATGTCATTGTTCACCTCACAGAATAAATCACCCACTGTGAAACTCTCCACCAGACAGAGATAAGCTTGGGACCACTCGTCAGATCCAGAGGAGGACCAGAGCCTCGACTGGACTGAGACTGCCACCAGACTGCAACCATCATTTTCACCACCAGGTTTCTTCCTTTCTTTTTATTTGAACTCAGGGCCACCACGTCGTGTTCAGCACAGTGATTGGTGAGCTCCTTTCTGCTCATGCCCCGCTGTGCCGAGCTGCACATCTGTTTTTGTGGGTCAAACAGATTTTCCTTCTGTATCAGTGTATTTTGTGGTCTTTTATTAAATTGTTATTCTGACTTGCAATCCCATTTTGAGTTGGATTGATTTCTTCTGCTGGTTTAACTCTAAACCAGCACATGAGGTCACTCCAGGACAGGATGGACACAGTTGGAGCCTGATCACTGGTTTCTGCTGCCAAATGAGAGCTGAGCATTTCATTCCTGGAGAAGAAACAGGTATAAGAAAGCGAAAAACAAACAGGTGGCTGAGTAACACTTGGACTTTGGCTTTTTTTTTTAATGTCCCAGCCTGTATCCAGGGTAATTGTCAGAACCCTTTGTCAGTCATTCACTCTCCAAGGAAAATTGGATGGTTTATGAATTATTAAAGAATTATTGTCCTTTGACAGTCTTGTAAACACGCAGGTGTTGCTGGTGTTGGTGCAGATAAACAGTTGTCTCATCTGGCTGTGAGTCTGCCTTGGCTTAACCAGCCCTGGGATTCAGTGCTGTACTGATGAGTGTGAGTGTCCTCACCTGTTGGAACAGGACTTGCTGCTCAGCTTTGTCCACTGTGGCTCTCAATGCTCATCAGCACCATGTTTTGCCTTATCCCATGGCAATAAGATCTCATGTATGCAGATCTCATCTGGGGCACTTGTGTTCCTCCTAAAGGAGGAGCCATGAATTCACTGCCATGAATCAGAGAGATTATTTCTCCTTTCAGGCAACATAAAAAATCAGGCAGGCCTTGAGAAATGCACAAAACTCATTCTATAGGGAAAGAGGACATGAATCAGGGCAAGAAGGACTTAAAGTGGAGTAACTCACAAGTCCCATGGGGAGTGTCTGTGAGGACTCATCCTGGAGAAAAGGAGGTTCAGAGCAGACCTTCTCACTCTCTACAACTCCCTGACAGGAGGGTGGAGCCAAGTGGGGATTGGTCTCTTCTCCCGAAATAAAAACAACAGGACAAGAGGAAATGGCCTCAAGTTGCACCAGGCGAGGTTTAGACTGAATATTAGGAAAAAATTCTTCACTGGAAGGGTTGTCAGGCATTGGCACCGACTGTCTAGGCAATGGTGGAGTCCCAGTCCCTGGAAGGATTTAACAGTCATGTAGATATGACACCTGGGGACATGGGTTAGTGGTGGACTTGGCAGTGCTGAGGAAACAGTTGGATTCAATGGTCTTAGAGGGCTTTTCCTACCTTTCTGTGATTCTGCAATTCAGTGCGCAAGATAATCAAGGACTTCAAGTTCAAAACCCCTTATCCTGCAGAAATTGACAGCCTGTGGCAGGCTCTGGGCAGACATCAGGAAAAGGCACATCCTGGGACCTGCACCCAGCATGGGAGAACCACTGCACCAGACAAACCTGCAAGAGTCAGCTTCCTGTGACAGGGTGTCAGCAAGGAAGGAAATCATCTCAGATGTGTGTTGGCCCTGGTTTAGGATCTCGCGTCCAAGCACTTTTTGTTGTTTGTGCGTTCAGGTTGGTATTCAGTTCACTCTTGCAAGGTATCAGTGCAGGGAGCTGTGGGCCATGGGTCCCACCCTCTTGCTCTGCCTCCCACTGTGGACACCCTATGTTGAACAGAGAATAGAAGTGCAACAAGCTATATACAAGGACAAGTCCTCACTTCTCCAGCCCATCCAAAATGCTGAGTGGGTGACAACTCTTGCTCTGGGTCAGTTGTCAGTCTTGGGTATTTAATGCTGCAAAGTTTCTTCAAACGCCTTCTGTCCTCTGAGACAAGGGATGTCCCTGCAATGTTTCTGGCATCATCCCTTCCTTAGGAGCATGGAGATCACCACTGCCTTTGGCTCTTCAAATGACAGTTCAGCCTCCCAAGGGCAAACCTGCTGTGGGTTCTGCTGCATTACAGCTGAGCTCAGCACACAGCAAGCTGCAATCCGTGACATAAAATTCCCTTTCCATTCACAGCCCTGCCAGGAAGCCTATTAATCTGCTTTCTCCTGGAACAGATCTGTGGTACAGCCTGTGGGCTGTGTCGTGCATGCTCCAGTGGGTGAGTAGGGAGTAAATGATTTGGTGATGCTCCCACTGAGCATCGGCTTCCCTGTCCATCATTACCATCGGAGTTTCTCTCATGAGGAAACTGGGCCAAAGCAATCAGTGAGTCTGGGATGAAGGAAGGGGAAGCAGAAACAGCTCATGAGCCCAGAACAGCCTGTCACTCCTGATGGCTGATAAGCACTCAGTGAATTGATCCATAAGGAGTGGAAACTCTGTTAGATCTAGGTTTCAATGGTCTAATTTTCTCAGCTATGCTGAGACTGCTCTGGCCCCAGAGGAACTGCTCCTCCTGCTGTCCCAGACAATGCTGTCCAGAACCTCCCTGCGGGACCCATTCCTCAGCCAGGTGCAGAATCTGAAACCAGCAGGTGTGGATTGGTGGCTGGGACCACACAGGTTGGACACATGTCCTAGCACACCTGGGGCAGACCACCCCACGTTGGAGGGGGGATGAAATGAGGTTTGGTCCACAGCCACAGCCTCCTTTCCTGCATCCTCTGCACTGACCAACACATCCCTGCATATCCAGCATCCAGATATCCACAAAACCACTGAGAAGGGGAATATTTTGGAATAACATTTTAGAAGTGGCTGTAGAAGAGGTTTCAGGGTATTTCTGGGTGAGTGCAGTGGGAATATGGGCACAGCTCGGAGCACCAGCGGCTCAGTGCCTGCAGCACTGCCATTCGTCTGCCCACCAGCAGCACTGAGAGCCACGTCTCCAGGAGGATTCTCCAAAGCCAGCAGCTGCAGATGCAAGGGCAAAAGCCAAGCAGCACTCAGAGCTGATGGCTTTGCATCTGGCTTCTGCTTTGAAGGAAGTAATTAAAAGAAATAATCACCCAAGGGCAGCAGCAAGCCACAGAGTGGAGCACGGTTTATCAATGCTAGCTGATGCTGGGCAAGAGAACATCTGCCTTCTCTTGGGGCAGAAAGAGCAAAAAGCTCTGGAAAAGGAGAGAAAAGGAGGTTTCAGGCAGAGATTGGGGAGTTTTCATTTTTTCTTCCACACCAGGCACTGGGCAGATTTTTAAAAAGTAATTAAATAATTCAGTGGTGGCCTGGCAGTGAAGCTGCACTGTCATGTTCCGAATCTTTCCCCTTGGAAAGCAGGAATCAGCTGCCCCACTTCCTGGTGTGGTGACCAGAGCACTAAGAGATAAGGAAGAGGAAAAGTTCCTCTGTGGGATTGCTGACTATCCTCATCACTAAGGACCCCTGAAGCAGAGCAAGCACCACTACTTCTTGTTCTATTTGCCCTAAAGCACGTTGGCATCTCTCGCTACACTGGTCACAAAACTCCTTCCCACCTGGGTGACATTTGCATCGTCTATGGAGAAGCTGAAAAGTCCTTATAAATAATGAAATGAAAGCACTTTAAAGCATTCCTGGGGGCTCGCAGGAGAGACTCAGACACCCCTGTTCCTTGCTGCCAGCCACTAGGAGGTGGGCACACTCCCGATGTTCCACCCCACGGAGGACACTGGATGCTGGCAGCCTCCTATATGGGGGCATGGAGCTTCGTGAGGCACAGCATGGAGTGGCAGCTGCTCTGACTCCTCAGTCTTGCCAGAAGACTTGCAGATGGACTTTAAAGGCATGTAAATTTTAAATTTTTATTGTGTATGACAGTTTATTTTTTAGTTAAAGCTGCACTGGCATGGGAAGAACTGGAGCTGTTGTTCCTGCACTGCCCTGACAGATGCTCATGGCCATGTTTCACTCCCTCTGGGAGCTCAGACCTTTCCTATTTATTTTAATAAAAGCACTCAGAGTGCCACCTGTACTAAGTTGATTTTCTAAGAAAAAAGAAGTGAAGAAACTTCTCCAGGCTGCACTGCCTCCAAAATACCAGATACAACAAGTCATTAAAACACATCTTCTACACTTACAAATGACATTACACTTGGTTCATCCCTGCAACAGTCTTTCTACTGCTCCTGGGGGAAAATAAGATGAAAAAAAACAGGGCATAGGAGCTGCAGTGAGCAAGTCCAAGCAGTGAATAGTTTGGTTGCCCTCAGCTCTCCCCCACGCAGCAGGGAGCTGGCCAAGCCAAGCAGGTACTGTAGATGAGGATGGTCCACATCTTGTGCTCCTGGGTATTGCTTCTCCAGCCCAAACCAGCAATGACTAGGGAAGCTCAACTCCTGATGCAAAGGCTGCCAGTCAGCTCCAGACAAAGCCAAGCTGACCCATTTCTGGGAAAGAGAAGCAGAAAAACTCCTGTTTCGGATGGTTCAGCACATCACAGTGGTGACTGCTGGAATGGTCCCTCCTTGCTTTACCTTTCACACCAGCCCTGTTCTCAGCTAGTCACTAAAACCAGGCATGAAAGAGACTTAATTACGTTAGCAAATGGCTCCCAGGAAATAATTGCCTCTTTATGAAAGTGACCTCATTAGGCGCTGTTAAATCGGGCGGTAACAGAGCCATCTGGTGCCTCTGACATCACTACAGCAGCAAGGGATGGGATGCAGCCACCTCCACGCTGGTATCGCCAGGGTTCAGTTATGGGTTCTTTTTCTATTCCTACAGCCTGATCTGAACTCATGTGTCCACATCTGTACCGAAAGACATCTGAGTACCCAGTGCAGGAGCAGGACAGTTTGTGCCAGGGAAGTACAGGACTAGTTCCTGGTCCAGGAGATGTGAGTTCTGCACAGACCCGCAGCTTTAACAGAGGAAAGATGGAACACAGATGATATACTGAAAGAATCAGGGCTGCTGGAAACACATATAAATCAATAACTAGACAGCACAGTATAAATAGAGACAATTAATTACCTCTTAGTGCATTATTTATTATTGCAGTGATTTATCATTTTCTATAATGGTTCATCATTTTTTACTTGCTTCCTTCTGCAGCTATTTGATGCTGAGTCAACTTCCAGCCCTGGGCAAATGTCTCACCAGGGAAAACTAGTCCTGCAAAGCTGCTAGGAAGCCCCTTGGTGCTCAGCATGTCAGTAGGTCATCCTGTTTCCATGCTGGGGGGAATAGGCAGGGCTCATTTTTTGGGAGGGTAACTGGGGGTCGTGCCAAGCCATGCTGGGTGATACAGGGATGGACATGCTACACCTTCACCTGCGAATGGTTAAAAGAGAGGATGCACCTTGGGGTCAGAAAGAGCCCAGGCACCTTCCTCGAGAAGTCTGAACCTCTGTGGAAAAGTTCTTACCTGGGAAGCTCAAGGTGGAGGGTGGACAGCGGGACAAACCAGGGCTGCAGGATGAGCCAGAGCGGTGGGATGAGCCAAGTCTTATACTTAGCTGGAGGCAGGGTGCAGCAGGCACAGCAAATCGAGGGTCTTCATGTGAATCCCCTCTGCCTGGCTGCCTGCTCTGTCTGCTCAGAAACCTGCAGAAAATGGAGATGGAAAAGAGGGAGCAGCAGTGCCTGAGTCTAAGTGTAAGCCTGAAGAAACACGACTGGAAGGTGACTCTTGCTTTTTCCCATCTCTCATCCCCGAGACTCGGATTATATTCTATCAGAGAAAAAAGCAGTATTTGCCATATTACCGGCCTGGCAGCTGCTGTGAGCAGTGCCCGAGGCTGGGAGCACTCTCCTTTTAACACAGTAAATGCCTTTTACCGCACCCATCACCGGGGACACCGATATTTGCAGTTTCCCAGCTCGGAACTGCTCCAGTCTCAGCATCTGCAGCAGGACCCTGTCCCTCCTGGCCCCACAGAGAGCTCCTGGCTGAGGGACACCCAACGTGGGGTGCCCCGGGCTCTGCCCACTTCAGCACCCTTGGCAGCAAGATAGCCAAGCCCGGTCGCTCTGTACTTTTTGAAGTTCAGATACAGTGGGAAAAGCCTTTTCTAGCCAGCTGGGAATAAACCGGGTGATTTAATGATTATTTTTCTCCAGGTGTATCGGGCCCCTGCAGGCCACAGGCGCTGATGTCGAGGCTGATGGTTCATCCCCCTTCTCGCTCCGGAAGAGGGGAATCAGAAGGGATGTAGCGACGAGGAGCTGTATCCCCCTGCACGGCGAGCCAGCAGGGAGCGAGACATAAAGGATGGTGGAAAATAACCTCGAGCTCAGAGCATTATTCCTCAGGATGCAGTGAAAGGTCTCTGGCAGGAAAACGGGCGGCTCCACGAGCTCCGTGAGGCAGCGATTGCCATCTAGAGGCTGTGGAGGAGGCAGAGCCCTCAGCAGCGATTGCCATCTAGAGGCTGTGGAGGAGGCAGAGCCCTCAGCCCGCAGACAGTCCGAGCCCCAGCACCCGGCCGGGGTGACACGGGGGGCTCCGAGGCTGGAGGAGGCCGCGATGTCCCAGGACACCCACCCGCGGCTCCGGGAGGGGCCTCAAAGGCTCTAGCTTCAGGTGGTGCCGGGTCAGAAAGGAAAGAAGGGGTGACTGTGGGTGGAGTTGGCAGCCCCTGGGCTAGAACAATGAAATATTAAGGGTTGGAAGGAACCTTAAAGATCATCTTGTCACCCCCCTGTCGTGGGCGGGAACACCTCCCACCAGCCCAGGGTGCTCCGAGCCCTGTCCGACCCGGCCTGAGACACTTCCAGGGCTGGGGCAGCCACAGCTTCTCTGGGCAACCTCCCCACCCTCACAGGTGTGAATTCTTGCTAATTTCTTGCTAGAATTTCTTGCTAATATCCAATCTAAATTGCTCCTCTTTCACTTCCTCTTTGCCCGTTACTCCTTCTCCGATGACCACCGTTCCTGACGATGAGGCCCACAGGTTGTGTGGAGAAGAGAGGCTGGCACAAGCCCAGGTGATGTGGGCACAGCCTGTGCGCCCTTCGCAAGGATGTTTTGTGCTTGTTCCCAAGCCATGGGCAGCCGCTGTATCTGGATATCTCTGCCCACAAATGGTTTGTGGGCTCTGCTTTGTGAGATGGTGAAGTGTAAATATGCTTCTAAACAGTTCACCTTGTGAAGGTTCAACCCTCAAAAGCACATCATTTCCAGAATTGCATCGTTTGACACGTATTTTTTGTGACATGGCAGCAAACCTGCATCTGTCCTCCTGTAGTCTGTCTTGTCTCTGTTCTCAGGTTTTGATGTGCTGTGACAGACAGGCATGTGGTGGGCCGATTTTTTTTTTAATTACATTTTTGACTACTTTGCTTCTTGGTGTTCCCCCAGAACCCCACCTGCTCTCCCAGGGCAGTGCTGCATTTCCTACTTTCTGAAGACCAGTATTTTGCAGCCATGTGTAACCGAACAAGGCACCAATTGTTTTCAGAAGTACAAATGAATTTAACAAGGATCGTGGTGAGCCTTTAAAACCATGGCTGCCTTGTCACACCTCCAGCCCTGGGGCTGCATTTCCTTATTGATCTATTTATTGACTGTGCAGAAAGCACTGTCCATCACCAGCACTCAGATGCAGTCTGTGGATCCTGATAGTGCAATTTAGGTGAGAAATGAGACAGTTTTTAACATTTAACCTTTTATGAAGCATGAAATACTAATTTCTTAAAAGCACAGATGTCTAGGATAATCAGCACTCAGTTCCTTTATGTTCCTTGCTGCAGCTGTGTTGAGCTGCAGGTGGAGATGCCCTCCCAAACCCAAATGATGCTGCTGAACTTTTGTAATTTTGCTTGAACTGCTTTGGACAAAATGCTGCTTTCCAAAACCCCAGTTGCTTTCCAAAATCCCAACTGCCAGCTCCAGCAGGAGCTCTGCCTTGGAGCAGTAAAGCACAAAGAGCCACATGTCAAGATGAAGTTCATGTCTGGAATGACATGAGGATCTGTCCCAGGGTGAGCAAAGCCAAGGTGCTGGGGAAAAATGGAGGGCAGGAAAGGAGCCGTGGTTTGCAGAGGAAACCCAAAATGGAAACCTGAAAAACTAGGAATTTTGGTGGTTTGGGCCATAAACTAAAACACAAAAAGTTCCACCTCAACATGAGGAAAAACTTCTTTCCATTGGGAGTGGCAAAGCACTGGAACAGCTGCCCAGGGAGGTCTCCCTCTCTGGGGATATTCAAATCCCGCCTCAACCTGTTCCTGTGTCACCTGCTCCAGGTGACCCTGCCTTGGTAGGAGGGTCAGTCTAAATGACCTTCAGAGGTCTCTTCCAACTCAAATAATTCTGTGATTCTGTGATTTTTAGAAGTACAACAAAGCTGGAGAAAAGCAGAGGTTTTCAGAGGAGCAGAAGGAATGTGAAGCCAGAGGAATGCCCCAGTATGAGACAAACAGTAATGAGATCAGACAGCCCCCAGGAATGGTGCTCTGATTGAGCCAGGAGTTTGTGAAACTCAGCCACTTTTTATATCAGCTCTCAACAGGGCAGAGACTTCATTCAGAATTTTGCTTTTCTGTGAAAATCAAGAGAAGAAACAAGAAGGAACTATTTTTCCCCACAGTTCAGAACTGGAGCTCAGCCAACACCAATGGCATCTTCTGCAAGAGTCCTGCCTTCGAGATTTTCAGAAATTTTACAAGAGATATTTCAGCTCTCCAATGAAGTTTGGGGTTGTGTTTAAAACTCACCACATTAAGAAAAATAAAGGTGATTTCAGTGTATCTCTGTGCTTCAAAGCTAAACATTACAGTCCCTTCCCAAAAGGCTCCTCTGTAAAGGGGTTCAAAAAGATGGGGGAATGAATTTAGGCATAAAAGCTGATGAAAGACTTTGTTGGAGGTTAATTTACTCGCACTGCTATGGGATAACTGCAATGGCTAGCTTAAAAAGAAGACCAAACATGTGGACACCAAGTGCCAGTGAAATGTTTAATGTTAACCCAGAAAAAAACTTTCCTGGAACCCACTCCTGACCTCCCCAAACATATGTTTTTTCTCTCATGTTAAGAAAGTGGAAAAGGTGCAGCAGGCACAGCCAGGCAGCTCCAGCAATGCCTCTGCCACAGCCACTGCAGCACGGGGGCTGGAGGTCTGTCCCACAGTGACCTATCCCAGCTCACTCAGGTCTCCCTGAAGGGCTGGACACTGGTCCAGTGCCTGAAAGCTGGGTGATGCCCACAGACATACCTGAACTGCCCAAGAGGGCAATGAGCAGCACTTTGTGCTATTGCAACGTAGGATACAAAGACCCTCACTTTGTTGGCAATGCCTTGTGGACTCAACACCTCAAGTCCCTGGTTTATAACTAGTCCTGGCTATAGTAGCCAGGATCAGTTTGTCATTGTGTGGGTGTGCATTCTAAACCCTCTATGTCATTTTTTCTCATTAACTACTCACAATGGCCCATTGGCAGCAGCTGCCCAGGGCACACCCAACCCCTCAGGTACAAGCTGGGTGTTTAAGAACTTCTGTGGGATAAGGAAGTTTTCCTGTCTTCANTGGTGAGCTCCATTCTGCTCGTGCCCCGCTGTGCTGGCCTGTACATCTGGTGTTTTTGTGGCACAAACGAATTTTCCTTCTGTATCAAAGTATTTTGTGATCTTTTATTAAATTGTTATTCTGACTTGCAATCCCAATCCGAGTTGGATTTATTTTCTCCTGCCAGTTTGACTCTAGACCAGCACATAACTATAATAAATAAATACATGCACTGGCATTGAAGCCTTTTGCTACACATGTGACACCTGGTTGGTTCAAGCCTGATTTGTTCAGCCCCTCCATAAAGTGCTTTGTTTTTCCATCCATCCCTGAAATATATTTTTGAAGATTTGACAGCAGCATTTTAGGTTTAACCTACCAAATCACTGCATGCCAGTGAAGGCTGCTTATCCTCCCCTCCACCTGGCATTTGAAATCAAACAGAAATTTAAATATCATTATCATAACAGGCTGTGGGGTGGGCTAAATTTGGATTTCGGGTTTGTAACTGTGGGATGTCACTCAGCAGCCTTCGTTGGGAGCTGTAAAGGGAGGGGGAGAAGATGCTGCACACACTGTCTGCACAAGCAATCTGAAACTGTTTCAGTCTCCAGGTTAAGACCGAGTTTGATTTGTAGTGCATGGCTACGCCACCTGGGCATCTTTACCTTGTGTTGTTTCTTTACTGAGCTTTAACCTCTGTTTTCCACTCAGTGTTTTTTGTTTTGGTTTGGTTTTTTGTTTGTTTGGGGTTTGTTTGGGTTTTGTTTTGTTTTGTTTTGTTTTGTTTTTTGGGGGGTTTTTTTGCAGTTGCCACTAGTGCAAGTCCTTTAAAAGCTTTAAACTGACAGAGGGCAGGATTAGATGGGATATCAGGAAAAAATTCTTCCCTGTGAGAGTGGTGAGACAAGAGCACAGGTTGCCCAGAGACGCTGTGGCTGCCCCATCCCTGCAAGTGTCCAAGACCAGGTTGAACAGGGCTTGGAGCAACCTGGGCTAGAGGAACATGTCCCTGCCCACAGCAAGGTGGGTAGAATGAGTTGATCTTTAAGGTCCCTTTTCAATCCAAATCATTCTGGGACTGGGATTAGGATGCAATTTTAATTCCTTCTGCAGTCAGGGTGCAAACAATTTCATGTGTTCTCAGAGGATGTTCTTCTGGATGCACTCTGGCATCAGCAGGTGGAAGTTTCAACCATGAAGCAAAGGCACACATTGTTTGCCACTGCCAGGGACCTGAGGGAACCAGGGCAAAAGCTATTGGGCAGTGAAGGCTTGGGACTGGGATCCTGGAGATGATAGTAGCTAGCAGGAGGGTGGCACCACGGGTTTATAAACCCTGGAGCCACGCTGAGGTCTGGGGACCGGGTAAAAGGGATAGGTGTTTGGGAGCAGGCACAGTGCAACGGGTTGAGGTGTTCAGGGTCTGAAAAGCAAACTACTTGAGGAAGAGGGTGTCTCGTGTGATTGAGTAGACTAAAATGAGACAAGATCCTCTGGGTGATTTTTAAATGCTGTCGCATCTTCCTCATCTCCTCTTGTACACCCTGGGAGCTCAGTGCTCACCCTTCACCTTAAACCTCACTGTGTTGCCAGAGTCAGAGAGCGAAGCAAGTAAATATATGAGTTTTCTTCTGTTCTTCTTTGTCTTTTCTTTCTATTCTGGCTCTGAAGCCCCCCAGGAGACCTTCTGTCCCAGAGCCATGGCAGGCTGCACTGCAGCGTCTCAGGTGGGGGAGATCACAGTGTGTTCACCTGGGGTGGAGGCTGAGGCCCTTCTCTCCTGCTCTGGGACTTACCCTTATCAAAACCAGAGGAAATTCACTCTTCAAGTGAAGGACCGGGGGATCCCTCCAGCATCCTGCAGCCCCCTGTGCTTCACTCTTTACCACTGAAAGGTACTATCATCCTTGATACAGCTTGGCAATTACTCTATTGCCTCTCTGCAGGTAGAGCAATACCAACCTCCCTGAGCAACAAACCTGAGAAAGAAAGCTTTCTCACAGCCTGTGGAGAGACAAAACATCATCACGTGGGCCCAGTTCCAGCAGAAAACATCTTTCCTTGCCCACCTTGGGACACATGCTGAAGCCACCTAAAGACAAGTGGCCTGATAAGTGACCAGCACCACTGGAAACTTGGAAATGGAACAGAGTTCTTGAAAGTCTCAGCTTTGCTGAACTTACGCTACCATTTAACCCTCTGCAGCCACATTATCTATAATGTTGCTTTAGAAGAAGTAAGATTTGTCAAGGGAGAAAGGCTGGAAGACTTAGTCAGCTGCCTGTTGCCACTCAGCAATTGGTGCTGGACAGCTTGCCCCAATTAGTGTACTAATAACTTTAGTTCTCTGGAAATTCAGTTATCAATATTACTAATAATTCTCCTGACCTCAAAGTAATTATGGAAGAAAGAAGAAAACTGTTTATAATTGAGCAATTCTCAATCCTTCTGTTTTCCCTTTTTCTAATCCTCTGCTGCCCTCTCTGCTGTCCTGGGGTGGGGCTTGTCTGGCTCAGAGATGGGACATGTGGCACGGCAGAAACTGCTGTCCTTCCTGCTAAGTAGCAACATTACTGGACCTCTCCAGTTCTTAAACCCCAAAAATCTGGGCAAACCATAATCCTGCATTCCCTAGATCACTTCTGATGGGAAATCTTTGTTTCATGGCCCAATTAACTACTCAGGAGACGCAGAAGCCACCACCAGTTACCCCAAATCACAGAATCACAGAATGGCTTGAGTTTGAAGGGATCATATTCCACACACCCCACCATGGCCAGGGACACCTTTCACTAGACCAGGTTGCTTCAAGCCTCCTCCACTCTGGCCTTGGACACTTGCAGGGATGGGGCAGCCACAGCTTCTCTGGGCAACCTGTGCTGTTGTCTCACCACCCTCACAGGGAAGAATTTCTTTCCAATATCGAATCTAAACCTATTCTCTTTCAGTTTAAAGCATTACCCCTTGTTCTATCACTCCACACCCTTGTCCAAAGTCCTTCTCCAGCTCTCTTGGAGCCCCTTAAGGTACTAGAAGGCCACAACAAGGGTCAATTCAGAGCCTTTTCTTCTCCAGGCAGAACAATCCTAATTCTTGTAGCCTTTCACATGCATTGCTGCAGGTTAGAAAGCAGCAGAGCTGCTGGAACACCAGCTCCCTCACACTTGGTCAGCACTGGGGGTTTTTCCATCAGCACAGAGCTGAATCAAAAGGGTACATATTTCCCTCTAGGAAATGAGAATGATAGAAGAGTCCAGACTTCTCCCAGCTTTGTGTGGGGAAGGCAAAGAGGCAGGAAGGAGTTGAAAGAGGATGAGAGCTTATCTGGGAAAAAAATTCCACCAACCTACTGTATTTCCATGGACTTTCCCAGAGCAGGAGGGGCTGCAGGGATGTCTTCCTGGAGCACATGGAATGCCAGGCACAGCCTTGGAGGTTGCCCTTTTGATGCTGGTTTGCTCCATGAGGACAATGCTGATGGTTTTCTCTTCGTTCTGCTGCAGCCAGCACTGGGGTCTAGGCTGGGACAGCTGGACAGAGAGAAGAAATGCTGGGAGCTTTCACAAGGAGGAAAACAGGCAGGAATGGTCCTTTCCCCAAACCAGTAAGAGCCTGTCCCCATAGAGGCATCACAGAAAACTCAAATGCGTGCAAACAAAAGAAAAAATGTGGAGAAAGGGCCAGGTCCCTTTGGGGTTTCTGCTGTGCAGCATCAATGACTCAACCCCAGGGAAGGCCCAGCACGTGGCATCTTACTGCCAACCACCCAAAAGGATAATTTAATAAAAAATTGGCACTGGCTTTCTTGATCTGAGAGCTCTGCCTCTCAAAATGAGAAACCAATGGAAGCAGCCTAGCCCCAGTCTGTGCTGGGGACCTGCAGTGATGCTGCCTGAGGCCTGAACAAAGGGAAAAGCAGGCCAAGCTCTGTTAACACTGAAACCTAACAAGGGAAAGGGCTGTGTGCTGCTGAATGCCTTGCTCTGGGCACTGCAGCTCCAGGAGGATGATGCCTTGGTTGTGCTCAGCACATGAACAGCCACAATATCCCCATCCCCACATGCCCCTTCAGCAGGAGGCAAATCCCTCTCCTCTCCCCTTGTGACTCATCCCATCAGCAAAGGAAAAGCAAACAAAATACTGAAATAAAGAACTGAAATGCTGCAGACAGGAAGGGTTCTTTCTTATTTTTTTAGTTCTAAAATTCAGCAACAGAAAACAGAAGAGAAATAATGAAGTTCCAAAACTGCTCATGTATGTTTAAAGAATGACTAAGGAGGAATAAGAAAATTTCATCTTGCACAATGAGGCTGTCAAAATTACCAGTTTATATAAACTGTATGTATTTGTATGCATTTGTAATGTATATACATATATATGTCAGTCATATTTAAAAGGTTAGTGTTGCTTTTGGCAAGGGATCAATGCCAAATTTTCCTCTCAAGTTTACCTCCAAATTACAAAGTGAAGATTATCTCATTCCAACATTTCACTGTATATAAATAGGACTTTAAAAGCACCTTTTATTAAGACCAGTCTTTTGCTGCCATTTTATATTATTCTTTCTTGCAAAATTTAGATAGATGTTCCAGAATTTATAAAATGTTCAAATTTTGTCTTGGGGAGCAGGAAGGGGAGGCACAGGGCTGTCCCTAGAAAAAGTCCCGTGGTATTATAGAGTTTTGTTCTCCAGAAGTATTTAACAGCAGTAACAGGCAACACTTTACAATAAATAGAATAATGCAACCCTTGGGACTGTGTTGTGCTCATAGTGCCCTGTTTTAGCGTCTCACTCCCTTCTCCCACCCATGGGAAACATGTTGTGAAAACAACCACTACCTACACTGAGGATTTGGAGCAAAGGCACTTTTTCACCTAAAGGCTGAGCCAATTCAGAGGGAAAAAACCCCCAAACAACCAAACCTAAACAACCAACCCTTTATTTCTTCTAAACCCCAAACCCTGGCACACCAATAAAAGGCTTGAAGGAGATGGCTTTACCGTGCAGGTGTCTGACAGATGCATCAGCTAAGCAGGGGCTGACACCATGTCCAGCCATTCGGACAGGATGACCTCTGGGAGATGGTTATGTGCAAGTCAACACGCTTCCAAGAAAGGTAAGGGGATGTGAAATCTGCAATCCACCCTGCTTGCCTTCTGGCTGCTCCCCGGGGAGCAGCGTCCGACCTTTGCCGCCGCCCTGCCCAGCCCATCAGGCTCCTGGGGGCCCTGGGAAATGCCCACCACTGCACTCACACCCTCACGCACATGGGCCACAGTTGTCTTATTAAACAAACCAGCTATTTGCCAGCCTCTGGAGCTGTGGCTTTTTGTCTGGCCTGGGTATTTTTTTTTTTTTTAGTCTACTTGTTTCTACTCTTGCATGCCAGAGAGATTTATAGAAACAACATCAAAAGGCCTGAGAGCGGAGGGGATGGATGTGCTGAGCTGACCACTGGCCTCGGATTTGTCAAGCCGGTATTTATTACAGCAGGGGAGGTGACAGCTATGTTAAGATCAAACTCAAAAGTCAACTGTGAAAATGCATCAAGGCTGACCACTTTCAAGCAGCTTCCCAGTAATCCCTGCTCTTTCCTTGCACCTGCACGATGACAGAGGAAAGATAAATTAGAGGCAACAAAATGAACCAAAAATACAGGAACAAAAAGCAGGAGTCTGTTGAAAGTTGTGATGTAGAAAATATTCTCAGGACTGAAGGTTGCTCACCTTTCAGGATGCTGATACCCTCTGGTGTCTGAAAAAGAGTCCAGGCATCAAAAGAGAGGTGACTGCACTGTCACACAGCTCCAAGTTCTGTGAATCTCACCATTAAAAGGTGTGAAAGTTGTGGAGCTGGGCAGGTGCAGAGTGGGCCAGAAGGAAAAATAAAACCGTATACTTGAGAGAAGAGACTGGAATGACTATTATTTCATCCTGTAAAATCTCCAATTAGGATTCAAAAATAGGACAGAGCCACAGCATCAGTGAGGACTAGGTAAGGTGAAGATTGTTTTTGGTTTATATTCAACAAGCTTTCCATACTAAGCAAATCTATTAAAAAATGCGCAAAGCAGTGGAAAGAAGTTGAAAACACAGGATCCATTCTTTAAAAATACACAGACAGACATTTACAAGACCTCTTCATGTGCATTTACACTTACTCTTTTGTTTTCTTAGAGGTGCCATAAACTTTCAAAGACTTGAGGGCTGCTTCAACACCTGAATTACAAAACAGCTCAGTCACAAATCACAAAATAAACTCGATGGTTTAAGAGGAAAAAAAATCTACGATTCACTTCAATATAGATTTATATAGGAAAGATCATTCTCTTGGCACACATCCTACAGTTGTGACATGGCAAACTTTCAGTATTTACTTTATGCTTTGAATCCTGAAGAGAAGTAGGTAACTGTTCCCCTGTTAGACCACAACCCTGCTGGAAGGGAAAATGGTTAAAGCCATTTGCTCCCCCAAAACTCTTTCTCTACAAATGACCAGAATGACTGGACTGGAGTCCTAGGTAACAATCTCTTGGGATGAGCCCAGCTCCACAGCCAAAGCAATAGGGCGGATTTTCCCAGCTCTCTGGAGGCTCCAGGCTGCTCTCAGTTATTTCAGCATCGTCATTGTTGAGCCTGAGCACAGCCCAAATTGAATGAAACCAATAATTCAAGGCAACACAGGTTCTGCTTTTCCTTAAATCTCCAAAGTTTAGCACACCCCTGCCAGTACAGCCAGACAGCACAATCCAAACCAGTGGGGTTGCCTTGCTTCTGAAAACCTATGAGATGATGTTGGTGGAAGCCAGACTCTAGAATCAACTTAGAATAACATCTTTTTGAAAAGAAATGTATTTTCTTCATAAATACAATACATTTTACAGTTTTTTTTTAACTTCCTAGACATAAAACCACTAGCTTTTACAAAAGAGTTCCTATACAAATACATGAAAAGAGATCCATCCCACTCTCCCACAGCCCTCTGTCCCCCCGCCCTTGGCACAGAGCAAACCCACCAGCCATGGCACAGTGAATCCCAGGATAAGCTATGCCAGCCCTAGGGAGGGAGGGAGGGAAAGCGCAGTTACCACCAGGGTTTTGCCTGCCCTGAGTGCCCCGAGTTTCTGTCACCACGGGGAGGGCCTGGTCTGGTCCCAGCTGTCGGGATTCACTGTGCGGGTGTCACAGCTCTCGGGATGTCACACGTCCTGTTGGTCACTGCTGTGGGCTCCTGGAGCAGGAGGTGGCCTTGGCAATAGGGTTGGCCTAAAGCTCTACATGTCTCCTCACTCAGGCAGCCTCAGAAACAAAGCAAAGCTGCTGCAAACAGCAGTGGTAGAGACCACATGCACAGGATTTCTCCCCATAAGACTTACTGAGCCCAGTCCCTTGTGCAGACCCCAGAGGAGCAACTCACACAACCCCTTGAGTCTTCAGACACAAAATCACCACTCTAGACCTGCCAGGAGCTTCCAGGCAGAAGCTATTTAAGTCAATAACAGTGATGGGCCAGGTGGGAACAAAAGCCTTTAAATCTCAGGCAGTTCCCTGAGCTGCCAAATCCCAAAGGAACTGCCCAAGGGAAGAACGGAAGGACTTGAGTTTGGCTATTCTGTAAGCAAGGAAAGGAAAGAGGAAAAATAACTAAACTTCATTTTCTTGTTTTGCTCTACAAAGAATATGTCTTTCTTTATAAAAGCTACAATTCTGCATCTAATACCCGAGTTTAAGAAAAACTCTTAGTCTAAAATTTTGGTTTGCAAAGGTCATTGCAAACATTGTTAAAAATCACTTTCTACTAGAAATAAGCTCTACAGAAGGCAAAGGAACTAGGTGTGCAGTTTGTCTCCTTAAAGCAGTTTCTGTTTAAAAACTAAATACAAATCTGTACAGAGACTGAAGACTATTGTACACATCTTCCTCAAGACAAGCAGCTCGTTTACATTCACATCAGGATGGATCTGAGAAAGCTTGAGGGAAAGAATACATTCCTGATGGCTCCTAGTTTGTCAGCACAGGAAAATGACCTCCAACTTCCACATTAAAAATGTTTTGGGGGTTTTGCTTTGGGAAGAAATCAAAACTACAAAATAGGGCAAAGAACATGATCTACACAATGTAAAACTGCACCATTTTCTTCCAAAATTACTTCCACAGGCCCTTGCCAAGGCTCCTGCAAACCTGAAAGTTTAGACTGTCACCAACCACCTCGCTTCCATTTTTGGAGGAGACAGTTGTTGTCCATAATCTGTATTTTATTCACAGAAAGCTATCATGTCCTTATTTCATTTGTAAAAAATAAATCACAGTGGCACTCTGTTTGAAAACAATGAGCTGCAAGGAGGAAAGACCAATTATGTTTACCTGAACAGCCAATATTGATTGGGAAAAATCAGTTTTCTAAAAGATGTTTTATCCATCAAGGATCCAAAATTTTCCAATGTTTTAAAATTCATGTGAATCAAGTGAATCGGAACCTTTTATCTAGACCCCTACAGTTGCAAAAATTCTTTCACACTGTGGAGAAGTATTTGTAAAGATGGAAAATAATTTTTCCTGACTTTATAGGAACAGATAAGCACTCAAACTCTCTCTTGCACAGACACTCGATGGCATTTGATCTCCCCCGCTTTTCCTTCTAAGTCAAAACTACAAAATATAATATTTATGCTAAAATAGCAAAAAGAGGGGACACCTTGAGCTAATGATCAAATCTTCTGCGTTTCCAATAACTACAGAGAAGGAAGAGAAATCACTTCAAATCATCCAGGGTGGATACTACTTCATATGGTATCAAGCCAAGAGACATAAATGAAAGACATTCTCAGGAATGAGAACGAAGAGGCTGTGGACAGTTTGCCTACAAAAGGGTGGAAAACTGATTCAGAGGGAAGGAAGATCTGGAACTCTCCAGAGAGATGTTGTCCCACGTGGTAGAGATAGTCAGAGCCTTGAAGCACAGCTCTGAAGTCTCTGAAGTGGTGCTGGAAGGGGGATTGTGCTGCCTGGTAGAGAATGACTGCTAAAGACATACAGACTTAGTGCATCTCTTACTTTACACACTTTGTCATCTCTGACTTCTGTGGGACTAAGGATGTGGCCTGAAGAACACAAACAAACAGCAAATCTGCTAGAAATTATGGGAAGTGTTTTCCTTAGGTTTTAAGTGATTATCATTAGAAGGAAAACTCACAGCTAACCTTTGGGCACCACCAAATCCCCTGTGCAGCACACAGAAGGCACCTGCTTCCTCGTCCCAACCCTCCACTGTGAAACTCATATAGTATCTGCTGATCTCTTAAGATCATTTCAATTGAACATTACAGCAGTAGTGTCACCTAAGTAAGAATTACAGACATTCACTAACTGATTACTAATTGCTGGATCTCCTTATTTCTGAGGTGAAATGATTAGAAATGAAAATTTGGCTACTCTAATGTTGCACAGAAAGCTGAAACTATCCAGGTTCCCCATGTGTGACCACTGGCTAATTAAATATGTTAACATTCAAGTACAAAACCAGTAGTTTTTAACAGAAATTTATATTGAAGTGTTTTAATAAAATGCAAAGACAGTAACAAAAAAATACTCATGTACTTCTATTGGTCCTAATATCTCCTTATAGTATCTGTAACCAAAGCACTGCTGTGCCAGTTCCCAAAAATCTGAAAGTGAACCTCATGACTTATATGTGTAACATTCTTCTGTAATGCCTCCGGGACTTTAAGCCACTCCCTCCAGTTGGATGAATTACAAAAGTATTTTGAAAGGAGAGAATGTTCAATCTGAACCTTTACATGGAGTTTCTCTTAAAGCTCTACCTCTGAGGCTCTGCTATATGACAGAGAATCCTGTCTCTCCAAACAGAAGGACATATAAGTAGATGGGCATCTGAAAAATAGAAAAATCTGCTACAGAGAAACATCTCCACAGATGCAGAAGATTCAGTTGCTAATACTGATAAGCAACAGGGCTCCCCACTAGCACTACATTAAATTTGGAGTAGTTCCACTAAAACCAATGGAATTACAATGGCAGAAATCTGAGTTAACAGATCAGGACTGGGCCTGAAAAACTCTCCTTTTTTAATTTATGTAAAACATCAATGCAATATATTATTTACTATCCACTGTATAAATCATAGAAAAAGTACGTATGTATAAAAGTGTGGCAAATCTTACAATGAAAGTAAAAATGTGAAATGCAACATTAATCAGCAGAGTCATATTTTTTAATAAAGAAATAATAAAGAAAGATATTTGGGAAGTAAAAAAACAACACATTACCACACTGAAAATCTTTTCAGCCTATGAATATGAAATATCTATTCTGAGTTCTTACACTGAAACGGGAAGTGAAAGGGAAATATCCCTTTATCACAGCTCAGATTTATAAAAGCTTCTCAGAATACCTGTATTCTAAAACCATTAAGTGATGCTCACAACAAAGTCCCTGGTTCTAATCATTATAAAGGCCATTAAGCTCACCTTACTGCATTCAAGATGGACATGCAACCAACACCTGTGAGAGCAAGTACTTTTGTTTAAGAGACTTTAAAAATACTGAAATGAAATATCAAATGTAGCGTACCTAAGTTCTAAGGTTTTTTTTTTCCTCCAGCTGTTATCAGATCCAGTATTTAAAAATAAAGGGGGAAACTTTCAAATAAAAAGTATTATGGGTTTTTTATAATTTAGCACAAATTATAAATTAACCTGTTCATACTTTTGAGACATAATATACAAGAGCAAACAGTTGAGTGTTCTTTTATTACTCAGGTACTACATTTTTTTCCCAATAAAAATGTCTTAAAAATTTCTTGCTACTGTTCTGCAGCTCCGATCTTTGTACAGCCTTTCAGATGAGGTATTCTACCATCTCTCCATCTGGGAGGTCCTGACCCATGGTCTGAACAGAGGCTTTTCTTTCAAGAGTGGTGGAGTGGAAGAGCGGCCCATCTACATGATGAGAAAAAACAAGAGACAGACAAGTAAAGCTATAATTTCAAGGAGGTTAGAAATATGACATTAACATTTTAAAAGTCATCTTGTATCACTGGCCAAAGACTATAATAAGCTAGTAACTTCTTTCAGCTTTAAAAATTCTATATGACTATAGCCAGAAAAATAAAGATATTTATCAAATTCCCATTTGAGTACCTCCCACTGATTTATAAATCCACATAAAACTGGAGTGACTTCCACCACCAAACCTTCAATACCCCCTAAATCGCATAGCACAGGCAGGAGGCACAGCAGCCTAGACAAATGCAGTTTTCCATAAAGAGCAACAGCATTGTAATGTGTCTGTAAGAAGAGCCAAGGTTGTGTAATCTGCATTGATTTGGCAGAGTGGGCTGAAAACTGAGCAACCCTTGCCAGCTCAGGGAAGCAAATTCAGCTCCTGTGACAGTCACTGTCAACTGGATCAGCTTGTGCCAAGGCTGGAGCTGGTCCCGCGACTAGGACAGTAAACAAGACAGTTGCATTGTGTTAGTTCCCTTTCCTCCTTCTTCCCCTTTTCTGAGTCCACTTTGCCTTGAATATCAACTCAATGCAGTGGCCAGCTTCAACAGCCTGTGTTCATCTGCTGTTAAAGCCCACACGCTGCTCACATTTACTTCAGACTTGACACTGACTCGGACACTGTCCTGGGATTTGCATCTACCTGTTGCCGTTCTCGAATCTCGCTGTAACTCTCTAATCAGCATGTCCATGCTTAGGCTGCCACTCTTAAGGCTTTTGTTTTCCTTCAGAGCATTTTAGACCTCTCAGAACACTGTCATGCTTGTCTCTGAAACCCATCTGTCCTCACAGAAACTAACCCCCGTTTGCCTGAATGGAAAAAGGGGCAGCACGAAAGAGCAGAACTGATGGTGAGTGGGTGGCAGGGGCCTCGCTGGACAGCAGCCGAGCTCTGGTACCTGTTTTCTCTGCACTGTAGGTCAAGCTGGTGCTGGGGAGTCGTCCTGGGGTAGGAGCTGCAGGGGGAGGTGCAGCTTTGCTCGGTTCACTCCCTCGGTCTGTCTGGGTGCTGCAGTCTCTGCTGCCTGTTTTCGAGTGGGCTGACAGCAGCGGTGTGGAAGGAAGAACAGGAGAGGGAGTGGAGGGAATGGATTCAGAGCGATACTCTGTTCCCAGCAGAACACCTTTGTGGAAAAAGGGAAGGAAGTGTCACAATCACAGAAAACTAATTCCTGTGCCCCTCTGTAGTACTTGCTCTAGGATCTGGAAAGTGCTCCATGCTTCAAGAGACAGCACAAATTTACCTTTCACCTTTCACCACTGAGTTGAAGTACCTGAGGAATAGCAGTGTCCTCATGTTGCTGCTTGCAGGTTGGCACCAAGAGTTCCCTGGCTCTAGGCAGTAGTCCATCTATGGCAGGGTAAATCTGCACACTGAGATCGCCTGCAACAGGCTCTCATTCACATTTCAGGGTCTTTTACTCTCAGAGGGAGGGCCTTTGGGCCTAACTTCCTCCCTGAAAATAAAAAATCATCTAGGATTTGCTTTGTTATAACTCCATTTCTCAGAACAATGCTATTGAGCCATTCCAGACAGGAGTCATGTTAGTGCAGGCACAACACTACAGGACAGAAATCCTGATTAGTATCTCTGCTCCTATTCAAGGAGACTTTACACCTCCAGCCAGCTGTAATACCCAACTGAAAGCAAGTGCTAGGGAACTCTGAAAACTGTATCCCAAACATCCCTTATGTCAGGTACCAAATTGGGAATAAAGGTTACATGTTTTAATGAGAGAGCCTGGACATCAGAAGTCACTATTTCCCAAAAGTGATTAAAACAAGCAGCTATTCTATATGTACCTCATCTTGCTTGCAGCCAGTTTTACTGCATGCCAGGCCAACTGGTCTGTCTAACATACCTTCCTCTGCTGTTCCTGCCTCCCCTCTAAGCAGTGACTTGTGTATCTGAATTGCCACTGAATTTAAAAATTACCCAGGCTGCCTTTCCAGCTCTTGTCCTCCCTCTTCTCCTCCAGGATGGGAGTGCTGCTCAGCATTGAGGAGTGGGACAGCAAGCCCGAGCCAGCATTGGAGATGGACATGAGTGACTTGGCAGGTCTCATGGAGCTGAGCTGGTCCGTCTTGCCGGGCTCCTTCCGAGAGCGCTGCTGCAGGACCTTGATCATGGCATCCTTCTCAATGATCTGAGCATGTAGAGTCTTAATCCTTTTTGGGAAGTAAAAAGACCAATTTAGGAGTCTCCTGCCTCCTTGGACTGAGGCCCCAGAGTTCCCATGGCTGTGACTAGGATTTTGGGAGGTGGAGAGAGGATGCCAGTGAGATTACTGTCCACAGAGCAGACCACACACAAGAGAGTGCACTGAGACACTGACCCATCTTTGGCTCCTGGAAGCTGCTCTAAACAGCCATGGAAGGGGCTTTGAGACAAGGCTGTGAGTTATGGCCAGGACATGAGACCAACCAAAAGAAGAGGACTGACACACTTTGGGGAGTCTGCACTGGACCTAATCCCAGGGAAAGCAGTTTTGTGAGACTGTTAAGAGGTGGTGGAGCCTGGCGTCTGATGAAGATGCCTCAAAGGGAGAAGAGGAACAAGTTAGATGCAAAAAATCTAGGACAAGACTTTTTTGCATTAGCCCTCAGTATCAAGACATGTTTTGGATTGCTATGTAGCTACTTCCTTGGCCAGATGAGCATCTCTCATCCTACATCGGTGCTGTTGGTGAAGATACAAGAATTTCTGGTTCTGAGGCGTCTCCTCAGACAATTAATTTAAAATCTCTGTCCCAAGGAAGCCAGATAGGACCAAACTGCACTTTACCGTCCCTCCATGTCAAGACATCTCCTGTTGGCAAGCAGAATCTCCTCCTCCTCCTTCTGGATGCGAGCTTCCAGCGAGGTGTCATAGCTGGGGTTGGGTGAGTGGCTGATCACTGTCGCGTCCCTGAGAACAAGCAGTACAGCAGATGAAGGACCTGCCAAGTTTGCTGATTTCCTCCTAGCAGCACAAATTTATTGCTCAAAAGTAACAAACATCCACTTTTTTTAAGTTTAAGCAGGCTTGGTGTCTTCCAAAAATCCAACTCCCAACTTCATTAGTGTCCTAATGAAGAAGGATTACAAAAACATGCAAGTCATTACAACAACAATATCCTGTCTATCTCAGACCTGTCTATAATCTAATGTAGATCAACTGCACTACTGTAAAGGGATCAATGAGGCAAATCCAAGGACATGGGGAAAGTAAAGAATGATATAGAACACTAGGCATGTTTTTTCAACTGAAACAGCACAAGCTTCACTGCAGATATAAAGCTTTTTCCCTTCCCCTTCCAACAGCATCACACAGGCAATATGAGTATCAAAGGGAACAAGGCATGGAAGTTTCTTAAGCAATCTTAAGCAGCTTGGTCCAAAATCTGGAAGGGGCTGAAAACAGTTTCAGATTCTTTCTGTACAGTGCCTGATGTTAACTCTGTGATAGTTGTTCAGTCCACTAACCAAAACACAATGAGTACTTAACTCTACTTATGAATGTGAAGGGCATGAGAAGGTAACTTACCAAATAAACCCCACATGACCCAGATTCCCACCTGTGCTCTAAAGCATCCTTCCTGCAACCCCACCCTCCTAAGGGATGCTAGTTTCCACTATGAACGAAAAGAGAAAGAAATCTGTACACATTGTAGATGAGGTTGCCCTTGAGATTAGGGGAAACTCTCCCAGCAGCTAGATGGAAATAGAAAAGCAGAAACTGGTTCTTTCCTGACTGGACAGCATTTTCGTTCATTTAACAAAAGCTGACCAGGCAACACATCCCCTCTCATTCCCTGATAAGCAATAGACCAGGCCCCTACTTATCAGTCCATGCCAAAAATATAACATGACCTGTAAGGACAAGCAGCAGCAAAAGTCTTTAGGGAACCTCGAGGGCGGCAGAAAACAGTGCACAAGAAGCACACCCTATAATAACAGCTTGCTTCTGAAGCAAGATAAGATAAGCCTTTAAACACTAATACAGCAGATCTGCAACTTCACCCCTGTAATTCCAGTATGATCCTACAAGCTGGAACACCAGTGGTGGTAACAGCCCTACATGGATCTGGCTCATGAAACAATCTACAATAAAATCTGCTGTAAAGAACCATAAACTAGTGAGCAATGGAATTATATGTAAGCAACACCTAATGCTAAGGAGCTGCACTCCCATAACAGTTCTTGTTTACCAACTAGCTGAAGCACTTGGGCCTATTTACAGCCACATTAAATGTTTCTGTACAGTTGTCTTGGAATGTGAGCTTGTTACCAAATTTCAGACACCCTTCCCACTTCCACAAGCAGTGCTCTCCATACACAGCAGAATGTCTGGAGCAGAATTTCCTAGTAGATGTTTCTGGTTAGCAACCATGTTGAGGACAACACCACAAAGTAATCTGCAAAAATATTCTGGAGAACAAGGAAGCCATTCAGGGTGAATGTGAATCACCAAGCTCATCCCATCTCACTTGACTTCAGAAAGGACTGATTCCTATATTAAGAACAAACAAACAAAAACCCCAAATCTCTTCTTGTACACCTTTTTTTAAATCAACAACTTCTAGGAATGGCTCAGAACAATTCTAGTCTGGAAAATGGTTTCTGCATGTGAAGGAATCTTCCCCTAGGAAAATGTTTCTACTTGTTGGCAATTGCATAGCTCCCAGAAAAAGCAGCTGTTACAACATCTTTTTTGCACTGACACACTTCTTAGTGTTTTTTACAGAGGCTTATAGCCTTTACCTGTTAAATAAGACAGCCTGACTGCATCAAAAACAAAAATGAGAGTTTTATTTTAATTCCTTTTCATCTATCAGTTACAATGCCATTCAGAAATGGCAGAAAAGGCTTTATAATGTTTACTTTCTTGCATCTTTGTGTTCTACTATGTAGGGATTTCAAAGTACAAGAAAGAACTATCTTAACACACAATTATGCATATTTCTAAAACTAATACATTCCATCAAAACTAACAATACACAGCTATAGCTAAATATTAACCGAGATATATTTTGGAAAATTTTGTGAATTCACATAGTTCTTATCGATCTTAATGTTATTAATAGAGCTCTTCATATGTATCATTCTGGGGAATATCATCAGGTTCTTCTCTCAGTTTACTGTCAGCCAAGCTTGTCTAGCAGAGTCCATCGCTATCACTGAGGCCTCTGTCTTAGAAGCTGCTTCTGACTCCTTAGTCTGAAAACCTGCATGGGATCCAACAAGCAGCCAAGCTTTGCTTGCATGAAGAAGTCTGAGGAGCCATTCAAACCACAAGGCAAGCAATCATGGGAGGATGGCATGACAACATTCCTTGGTGGGAAACATGACAGTCAACTGGAAAAAGAAAACAATCTCAGTAGTATGAAAAGTCTCATTTACCTCTGAGCAGCCACAGTTGCAGCTGCATCCAAAGCAAACTGCCTCATCACACTTTCCTCCAGGTACTTCTGTTCCCACTTGGTCATGTCAGCTTCCAGAGCAAGAATCCTTTCTTCCTTCTCACGCAGGAGCTCCATGAGTGCCGTGGCGTTGTACTCGGAGACGTTGGCAGACTGAGATGTACCCTGACGCTGATTTGCAAGACAAACAAAAAACAAAAACCAAAACCAAAAGTCTCAGGGTGCATCTGCAAGAATCAGGGTTGGTTTGTCTGCTTTTTGTTTGACGGCAGAGTCTGCTCCAGAGCAGCACTGGTTTGACACAGGAACCCTCTGAGTGAAATGCAATGGTCTATGCCATGTTGGGCAGACTAACAAGCAAATATCTGAGATGGAAAATACTCCTCCTAAGGGCTCTTCCCATGTGCAAAGCCCAAAATACACACCCCAGAACTCAGTAATGCTCTTGAGGTGTGATGTGTACAGTCAATCCATGACACCTAAAGTAACACTTTAGACTTAGTTCCAACAGTCTTCAGCAAAACAGTAACTAGTACAACAAGTTTGTTGTAAAAAAAAGAGACATCAAAAAGAGACATCAAAAATATTTTTAAGGGATTAGGTTATTAGATTAATATGATCAGTGTACACCTGAGGATTAAAATAATTCAGTTCTAAAGCAGTATTTGGAAGACAGGCAATGTTCTCTTTCAAAACAAGAGTGGAGATTTGCTGAGTCAATAGTTCAATGGATAATCTGGGATTAGCAGGATATGTGACTTTAAAAATTTTTTTAAATAGTTTAAAAGAAAATAAATAGGGCAGACAAGCTCAGCTCAGAATTTTTAACCATGACAAGAAAGCAATTTTTTGTGTTTACTCAGGCTCAGTGTAAAAAATCCAGAAGTTTAGAGTACCTAATCTTCCAAAGGTAACACTGAAAAGTTTATCATGTTACTGTAACTCCTACTAAAACCAATAAAAAAACCCCAAGCTTTAAATATCCATTCCTACACAGAGGTGAATGTCGGGGATAAAAATAACCTGAAACTAAAATGTGATTTAGAGCACAGGCCTGCATCCTATGTCCAGTAAAATCGACACACTTTACAGTTCACCCATGTTTGACACAGGCTGGAGTAAAATTGAAACATCACACTGAATTCATAACACCCGAGCACAATCTACTTCTCATTCTTTTCACTAAAAACGACTCACATTACACTCAAAAGAATATATCTACATTTCCATCAGCTACACTTATAGAATTGGTTTTGCTGGTTTAGTCTTGTGTGGGTTTTTTACATGAAAAAGCTTTTTGAAGGGCCTCTCTTCAGACTGGTTGTTAATGAATTTTATGTAAAATCCCAAACTGTGAACAAGATATTAAAAATCATTTCAAAGCAAATATAACCAGGATACTTCAAGATAAAACAGCATCTGAGCTATACCTAAGCTACATCTAAGCACCCTGGCATGGGATGGATCTTCTATTGCTGCTTACCTAAATTTTCTGATTGAAATAGTATAAAATCCAGCAAAAACAATACAACAGTCAGCAAATCCATGACTCTAGCTAGCAAAAGAAACATCTGTTAATAATGCAAGATGAAAACAACACCACTGCCCTTCTTTTCTATGTGGTGTTGAGTGTAGTGTGCAATCCTACAAAACACCCAGCACAGCCCAGGGGAACAGGGGTACCTGCTGCATCCGGAGAGACTCCAGTTCTCTCTCCAGCCGGGTCCTCAGCCTGTGTTCCAGCTGTTCCCGCTTCTCACACGCTGCCTGCAGCTGAACCAAGGCCTGCTGCATCTTCTCCACCTTCTCAACGTAGACCTGCTTCTTTTTGAGCTGAAATAAAGGAAGAAAATGCAACATAATTTAAATAATGAGTGAGTGAACTTCTGGCTTCACACAGCAGCCAGGAGGCTGTCCAGATGACTTCCAGCATCTGAAGGAAGCTGACAAGAAAGATGGAGTGAGACTATTTACCAGGGCCTGGCACGACAGGACAAAATGGAATGGTTTCATACTGCCAAAGGGAAGGGTTAGTTGGGATATCAGGAAGAAATTCTCCCTGTGAGGGTGGGCAGGCCCTGGCACAGGCTGCCCAGAGCAGCTGTGGCTGTCTTATCCCTGAAAGTGTCCAAGGCCAGGTTGGACGGGGCTTGGAGCAACCTGGGCTGGTTGAAGGTGTCCCTGCCCATGGGAGAGATCCAAACCATTCCATGACTCTATAACTGCTGTCAGTGAGCCTCAGACTCCTACTGTGGATTCAACACTCAGGATGTCTGTCCCATCTCTGATTTCCTGCTGGGTATACTTGGCCTTTTTGTCCTCAATGACCCAACAGTAATGATGTGGAAACTGAGGAAAATACCTGTTGCAAATGTCTGAGAGCAGCAATAGACTAGGAAGGGCACCTGGGTCCATAATATTGTTTGAGAGACTTGACACGCTTCCAAGGTGACTGCAGCAAAGACAGTGCTTAGAGCTGGTCCACAAATTGAGAGCACTTTCAGTGCAATACTGAAAACTGTGGGCAGTGTTTTCACAAGATTAAGAAGAAACTGAATCAAAACTTGTAGGATTGCATTCCAGTCCATAATATTAAAGTAGGAGGACCAACGCACACACCAGACACATCCTGTGCTCTCTCCATGCTGCAGCCAGGTTTATACCAGCAGCCTGGAATAATCTTGGCCCAGAGTGATCTGAGAAGTCCTGCTTTGTTCTTGCCCCTGCCCTTCCATCCTCCTCCATCGTTCATCCTGCAAGACAAGCTGCTACCCTCTCTCACCATAAGCAACAAAAACCACCACGCTGAGATCCCCAGTAACTGTTTCAGCAAGGTTAATACAATCCAGGCAGAATAAAACCAAACTAAACTATGCATTAAACAAAAAAAACCCCCAAAACAAACAAAAATAAATAAATAGAACATGCCCAGGGCCCAGCTCTATTATAACATAGGGAGTACTGCACACCTACCGACAGTATTTTCTGCTAAGCAAAAGACTAACAATTGCAATTATCAGCAATTCTGGGGCACTGCTTCTGTAGCTCTGAGTGTCATAAACCCCGAAACACAAAAATAGCAGGAAGGACACAACTTTTCCCGACAGTCAAAGTCTAGAGAAGCACCACAATGCAAAACACAGACTCCCTTATGTGAGTTCAAAGAGCTGCTCCACAGTTTCATGGAAGAAAAGTCCACTGAGGGATATTAAAGACAAAAGACACCATTTTTGGCTCAGAAAGTCCTTCTTGGAAGTGGAAAGTGTTCTGGGAAAGTACAACTGCTTGTTGGCCCCCTTCTGATAATGTTCCCTAGGAATCTGCTCCAAGTTTCAGCAGACACGGGATACTTTGATCTGAATGACATGAGCTGTTCTTACATTGCACCTTTGTTCCAAAAAAAGTCTTATCATGTGTTTCTTCAAAAATTCTCCCTTTTCTCACTCCTGTTCCTTGAGGTAATGCAGAGATTGCAATGAGAATAGCAGAGAGAGAAAAATCTCCAAACAGTATAACCGCAGACACAGTATCCTTTTCTTCTCTCCATAAAGTCAGCAGGCATCTCATCTCACAGCATGAATGTTGCTGCCTTAGAGCATTTTCCCCAAACAAGTATTTTACAATAAAAGTTACAATAAACAGTCAGCAATCCAGCCAAAGGACTTCTCACCAGTGCATGTACAGTAGAAAGGTATTTTTAGTCTTTGATTGCTCAAGATTTCAAGCTTGTTTGGAATGGAAGGCACAAGAAACATTTTAATATAACTTAATATTTCACTGTTGCTCTGTAGAAAATCAACAAAAATGTTATACTTACAATATTTTTTTATTTCAGATCACAGTGCTTAAGACTAATTCATGCTTTCTTAGACTTCACTGAAGTGTAGATATATGCACTGGTTTGTACTTAGAGTAACAGCAGTTCAAAGTGGCCAAAAGAGATAAACTATGGGGTCAGCAGCAGAACCTAAAAATGGAGAGCATCCAATATCTTGGATTTTGACCTGGACAAGAGTAAGGAACAACCTGATAAACTCACTTGCAGTGAAATACCATGCATCAAGCTGAATAATAATATCTTGCAAATCAGCTCTCCTCCCCCTCTCTCCTGGATAAAAAAATGTTAAGGATGAAGTGACTGATGCACATTTGGTCTCTTATCACCTACTACAAAGCATTTAAATTTCTGAAAAGTTTTTTAACACTCAGGCAAAATCTTCCCTGCAAAAGCAGCCACTGACAACATTTTACTGGTTTCATAATTAACAGACCCCAGTATGGGTATGCATGGATAAATGTTTTGGCCTGAACTCAAAGAATACCAAGAGCCCAGCCAGAAAACAGAAGCAGGACACAAAAATTCCCCTGAAACATTCACTTTGAATATGCTCTCATTAACCAAACCTGCAGGTGAAAAGTTGCAACACAAGCTGTTGCCCAACTTGCCAGCACTGCCTGCACTTGCCTAACTTGGGCACCCAGTGCACAGGCACAGCTTGTTCAGTGGCGTTGCAGAAAGGCAACATTTTCTTCCACTTCGTAAGATACATCTCATCTTCCAGCTCAAGGAAGATTTAGGAATGTTAGAATATTTGGGGCTTTTGTGTGTAACTTTTTTAACAAAAAAAAAAAAAAAAAACAAACCAGAATTAATTCAAGAATTCCTCAAGTAATTTTCAGTTTTCTGGAACCCAGGTGTTCCACAAGTTCCATAAGCACATCCATATGCACGGATGTTCTCCAGACAACTCAGCTCTTCTAATGTCTGTTGTCAGAATTACCCTTTATCTATAAGATTGTTTCATTTCATGCACTCCCTGCACTCAGTCTGCATATTCTGGCACTTTCATTCATTTCGAGTTCTGACACTCTGTGTTTCTGAAAACAACTTGCCATTCTGTGGACCAAGAGTCTTCAGAAGTGGGAGAATTGAAATATAATTTTAGTAATTTTTATTTTTTATTACTTGATCTGTCCTCTCAAAGTAAAGAGGATCAGGAATGACTCTTCCAAGCACAGAGGGATTTCATTACCATAAACTGAATTGAGAGTGTGATCTGGTTTTCCTAAGACAGGAATTGGAAACAATTTCCTGAGTATTGCCAGGATGCTGAAGACATGAGTAAATTGGGAGGAAGGAAAAAAGGTAGCATGCTGAGGCTTGTTCTTAGTCATTTACCACAGATTCCCCACCCTCTCTCTTCCACCACAGAAACAAAACTGGCTGCTCAGTGCCAAGGGCCACAGCAACACCTACCACAGCAAAGATGGCATCAAAGGATGCTGGAATTCTCCCCTCTGCATCAAGCCTTGCAGCAAACATGTGCTCTAGATAAGAGTTCATTCCTGAAGCTTTACAAGGATGCAGTCATGGCCTTCAGTATGAAATTTTAAATAAATTTGACAAGATAGTAATTTTTCTTTTGATGGTACAACATTTAACTAAGAAGCAAGCTCATGTTCATATAATCAGTCATAACTGCTTTGCCTCAAAGGGTGCTCTGAAAACGCAGAGCATTTTGTTCATAAGAATATCTTTAACAGCTATTTAACATGTAAGATTTCAAATAACCTCAGTACATGTCTGGAAGCACAGCACAACACTTCAGCATGACTGTATCCCTTCCCAGCATTTCATACAGCACAGAGAACTTTATTAATATCCTTATCTTCTCCAGGTCAATCCCTGACTGCATTGGAAAATGTCCTAACCAAACATCAGAGGTCAGGCTATAATTTTATCAACAAGATTTTCTAAGCAAACCAATGTAAACAAGAGCAGTCACTCTCCCGTTCCCATTTACTTCAAAGATTATGTAAATTATGCAACAGGACTGAGGACAAGAAAAATAAGAGGACCAGGAGTGGTTTGGGCTCTGCAGAAATCCAGTACACTAAGTGCAAAATTATGCAGGGAATACCCCAGGATTCCCTGGCTGCCTGATCAAGTATTTCAAGCGTCATTTTATTTCCCTATCCCTTGTCATGCACTTGTGTGGTCTAAAACCATGGCCAAGGATAAAGTTTGCCTCTCAGAAACTGGGGTACTGGATCATTACTACAACTGCCCAGCAGAAAAGGGGATTTACATTCCAAAAGCTAAACAAATTCTGTCCCTCAATGTACTTGGGCTTTGACAAACTATACAGTCTCTTTCAAGGATCCCAGGTCCTTGCAGAAGGAAGGCTCTGAAGGGGGCATGGAGGTTTCATGCACGGGCAGCAGGGATACACAGGAACAAGGAATTTTCATTATCAGGTCTCAAGGGAGGCTGTAACATTCGCTGACTGGAGTTGCCTCTGCAGGACAAACACAGTCCTGGACACGGCAGGTGAAGGGTAAGATTCATCACTTCCAAGTGCATCACTCAGCAAAGACTTTTTCTGGGGAAGAAGAGAAGACTTCCTGCATAGCCATCAATGACTCAGAACTCTTCCAGGCATTTTGTCAAACCCAGCCATTACCTTCACCTTGCACAGCTCCTGTTTCAGCAAACTGGTAACACTCATCAGCATCTGCTTGTCTCCCCCTCACTACTTCTGATGTCTTCAAAGTCCTTTGTTTAATACATTCAGGGTGTTTTCATTATATTCTGGGTTTATCCTAAAGCTGAATCTATTCGCACACAGCTGAAAATGTATTTCCCCACAAGAATTTGCCTGCTATGGCACAAGTGTAGTTAAAAAAAACCAGCAACCACATTTAAACTACCTCTCCCTTGTGCAGTTGGAATATATTCCTCTAGGATGCCTTTGAATCCTCAGTTTGTTTGAATTCAGGCCCAACAAGGCACCACTGGCCTCAGCAAGAACTGATGCTGAATACATGAGTAATCACGTGTTGGTAACACCATCCTCCTGGTAGGGAACAGTGTTTGTTGCATGGCGATGCTCCGTTTGTTTCCGCTAAACTAAGTTCTAACTCCCAAAGCCACTTCTGGAAAATCACTGGCAGAAAATGTGAGATAGTAATGTTCTGTTCTGTTCAGTTCTGTTCTGTTACGAGAAAGTAGGTCATTAGACACACATGTATTAGCTACGGGGAAGAAAGAGAGTTTTCTCTCCTCTGCACCCTACCCATCCAGGAGTGATAAGCCATCTAAAGAGTGTCTGTCCTGAAAGAAGTATTATGTAGCTCTCAGAATCTAAGCATTACTGTGAGACAAAGCTGTGGAGACCAGGAATATCTTTTTATAGACCCAGAGAAGTGACTGGGAAAGAAACAGGCAAGCCTGCAAGTACAGAGCCCTCCTTTGGGTCTCTTTCCTACAAGTCAGAGCTCTGTTCTGAAAGTATCTCAGACACAGCATATAAAGTACAATAGATGTCACTGGGAAATCATTTTCATGGTTCCCCATAGACAGAACCCTCAGTGTTATCATAAATAGTAGGTTATTTCTCTCCACAACAGCCCAGTGGGAAATGAATACAGCATCTTAGCACTGGGATCTGCTTTACGTTGAACTCTGATGGCTGAAGGATCTTATAAATACAAGCACTTTCAGAAAACATATTTTGTTCAAACTTGTTCCCTCCATCATCCCCCAGTTTCCACCCATATGAGAGGACATGTGACTTCTCTTTCCACTGCAAGTTGTGTGCAAGAGGATGGCAAAGAGTGTATATTTTTATCCTCCTGGTGGTAGTAATTTTTCAAAGCTGTCTCAAGGCACTCAGTTAAACAGTGGTTTGTAAAGTGGTGAAGCCAAGGAGTACAAGCTACACCACTGTAAAAAACCCACAAACTTTCTTTGAAGTGTGGTCTTCCATGGTATGAATTAACCAGGGTAAGCAGAAATTACCAAGTTCAAGAAAAGCTCTGGAAATTCCTAATTTTTTTGGGAAAAAAAAAAAAAAAAAAAAAGTAAAACCAGTGGCAATTGTGCCTTCTGCGTCCAGCAGTTGTTGTTAGATAAAGTATTTGGCACCAAACTCTCTCCTGCAACATTACAGGCCTGGGAAGGACTGGCTATAAGTCAGCATTTACTCAGTCTCGGGTGGGTCAGAATGGTCCTTTCTGCAAACACAGCAATTCTGCCTCTGGCCCAGAGCAAAGCCAAGTTTAAATGCTCCATCTGCTGAAGGCTTTCAAGGTGTACACCAGCAGATGTTTAAATCACGGTACTGTGACTATTTTAAAAGCTCACACATCCAGGCCATCTGTGACCAGTCAGAAACATGCTACACACTGCTGCCATCCCAATGCTTCCACTGGAGTTGAGACCATCACAGCAATCCATGCTCCAAAACTTTCCATTGTTTTAGCTGCAACTATTATCACTAACCATTTCTGACTGTGATATATGTTTTCAGTCAATGTATGTATATTCAATTTACCTCAAATGTATTACCTGTAAAGAAAATAATTTGAAAACCCACAGACTGATACTTCACTAGAAACAATTTTAATAAGCTGCTGATTTATGCAAAACAGTGGAACACCTACTAAAGGAAAGAATGAAAATGCGGAAGTGAAAATAGAGGGTACTTCTATGGAGAGCAGAGAAGTAGTAAAGTTTAAATATTATATATAAAACATTTACATATGTTGCAGTTCTGTTCTTAGAAATATTTAACTTTGCTTTACATGTTTATGATCACTCACCCTTTTTTTGCACTTTGCAGAAATAAACTCCACACCATCAAAAACTTTAATGGTAGCTTGTTTTAAATTTGAAGTGTTATTTCACCCCTACTAACTGGGAAAGTATTCTGTGTGAATATCTACTTTTGCTTCCAACTTCTTCACACTATACTTCAGTATCTTCAAGATCATTCCTTTCTCCATCACATTTAGCAACCCTTTATCTCTCATTTTGCTCTAACTTGGATGTTAAAATCCAAAATATATAAAAACCTTCAAATCACCACAGGAGCAGACATTTTACAGGTGAGTACTTTTGTTCAAATTGGCAATTCAAGCAAAGGATTTTAAAAAGAATCGCAAGTTCCAATTCCAGTGCAACATTTAAGTTGATGGGGTGAAATATGGCTTATAGCTCTCCTTAGAATGGAAATATTCTTTTTACCAAGGATCTCATACATACAAGGCAGGGTTACTCTACTTAAGAGGAAGTCAAAAGAGAAAAGAAAAAAAAAAAAGCTGAAAACTTACATTACAGGATGCAACAACTGAAATATGCCCAGCCCTCTCAGGCCCTGAGCCGGAGTAGCTCCCAAACCTGAGCATAAGAAACTCCACCCTCTTCCACAGGACTAGATTGAAATTCCAATTACAGGGACGAGTCATTCAGATTAACTTGGAATAAAAGAAATAATCAACAAATTGTTTATATATCCTGCTCCTTGACTGTCACTCACTCAGAATGAGGTTTCTAGTCCCCTCTAAATGGTGCCCTGAGCTCTGAACAGCTTGTTTGGCCGCCTTTTGAGGGGTTTCCAAATAGCTTGGGGATTTGAGAACTTTCCACAATTTAATACTAATGAGGCAACAAATGCTTTATAATCCTAAGTATTTAATTAAAAGGTGATTTGAGAAACCTGCGAAAGTGACTCTTTACCCTTTGTTTCTCCTTTTTCCCCTCTCACCTCTGGGAAAAAGGAGAGTTAATTCCTCCTCCCTCACTGAGACACTTTCATATTTATCTACAACAGGAAGGGTGGCACTTCCTGCACACCCTGGGATTCGAGCAAAGGTTGGGTGCATATGACCACAAGCCCTCGTGCAGGGCATTTCACTCTGCGTTAGTGTACATGTGTTTTTTAAGCTCTCATGCGGTCTAGGCCAGAGTTACTTACCTATTTTACTGTTCTACTTAGGCAGCAATACTTTCCTTCATTTTTACTGTGAGGGAGTCAGAATTAGTGCCTACACTGAGGTTCAACCCAGGCAAGTGTTGTGTGTGTGTGCTGGTCCAGCTGATCACAACACCTTCTTATGCACATTGATTCCAAGCATGTGAACAGCTCCAGGGAAGTCAAAAGGATGTTCTGTGTACTTGGAGTTAGTGACACATCTGACTTTTAGTGGAATAAGGTAGTGAAATCTAAATAAAAGCCAAAGAGCTCCAATGCACTGCAGAATCAATGACAGAGTAGTTTTAGAGCCAAAGAGAATTATGTCACATTTAAGTTACCCTATAACCTAATGCTCCCTGTCCCCTGAGTAACCAAGGTGCAAGTCAGCCGTGCCAGGCTAATAGGATAATGACAGCAGGTAACCCCACAGCATCCTGGATGAGCAGAGCAGACCCAGGAGGAGAGACTAAGGGAAGGCTTCCATGAACCATTAAACAAAAAGGGCAAAAATGAAGGACACCAGAGAAAGAGACACAAGAAGGTTGAGGGGAAGGGCTATTGAGGCAAATAAAACAGAGACTTCAGAGAATAACGGGCTAAAATTAAGAAGGCAGCTACATCTGTACCTTTGTCTTTGATCATTCCTCCTCTCTTGGTACAGTGAGATCCTGAGCAGAGACAAAAGTGGAAGCAGACAAGAGGAGGGTTTGAGGAATGTCTCTGAAGGCAGCAAAATAAAACAGGAACGGTGCTCAGCGGAGGGTGATGCTGAGTGCTGGCAGGCAGGGAGATGGCAGAACTGGAGAACAAATCTGCAGGGAGGAAGTGTGCTTGGCCAGGAGATTTCCTCCTGAGACTCTCCACAGAGGAAGAGTAGGAGTAAAGGAAGTAGAGGCTGGGAGTGGAAAATGGAGCCTTTGAGAGGAAAGAACTCGGAATGAGGAAAAAGGACCGACACTGTGATGCAGAAGGGCAGCAAGGTGAGGGCCATGAGGGGCAGGGACAAAACAAACTGCTGTGAAAGCTGCCCAGCTAAGCAGCTAAAATACATTATCCCCTCTTGGGAAGAAAAGTAAAGAAAACAACTAAGGTCATGCCCAGCTTATCACAAATGCTGGGCACATACAGAGACCTGCACTGTCCCTACACCTGGCAAGGGGATAAGCTGCATTCATCTGGTATTATTTGAAAGTCCATCCAAATCTGAACTTCTGCCAAGTTCAGGAGGTTGCCAGGGCTGAGATCTCAGTTCCAGACCACTTTTACAAGTTGAAACAAAAAGAAAAATATGGCTGCTTAGACAAAAGTACTTCCAAGGAAATACAGATTTGCAGCTGATCTGTGCACAGTTCAGTGGTTTAGTTGGTCAACACAAAGCCAAGCAAACAGCTTTGAAGAAAGCAGGTTTCTTTAAAACTTTCACAAGACAAACTCATTCCCAGAGTCACTTTTACTGGAATCCAAGCTACCCTAATTTCTCTTTCCCAGCATCCTTACCTCCTCCTCCAGTTTCACCACCTTAGCCTGAGCATTGTTCAAGGCTTGGTCTCGGATCTCGATGTGTCTTCGTTGGTCCTCATTGGTGGAACGTGCAGCAGCCAGTTCTATTTCCAGTTTCTCTTTTTCCCTCTGTGTTTCCTTGTCTATGAAAAGAAACAGAGTTATCAGTGGACACCACTTGTCTCTACCCAGCTTTCAGGAGTATTTCACTCCAGAGGTGAAGGAAAGATTGTACTGGAACTTCTCACAGGAGAGAATGCAAATCTAATGCTAAAGGCAGAAAAAAGGGACATGGATTTCAAGGAAGAGAAAGACTTGCAACCCTGAAAAGCACAGCATGGTACCTTCAAGTAACAATGTGCCACAACAGTAGCGAGCAGGAATAGAAGGTGCATCACTCAGTACAGTTACTCAGCGAGGCGATTTGTTGTGATTATGCAGATGGTTAGTGAAATTTGGCACCTCTTCAGCTCTTGGTGGTGCAAAACAGTAATTTTAGTATCTCAGGCTGGGGAGAGAGATGACAAACTCCTGTGCCTGAAAAACTTGTGCTCCTTTTTTTCCACGCCGGCCCCACAAACAGGAAGGCTGTTCTGCCCAAGGCAATTGTCCTTTCTCAGAGGAAACCCCAGCTGTCCCACTTTGCTGGCAGTACCATCAGAGGCCTCAGAAAACAAGTGAGCAATGAGAACTCCTCAATCTTCCCCTTAAAAATGACACCCTAGGCCACAACTGAGGCACATATATCTGTTTGGTCACTGCTCAAAGCAGATCTGCAGTTTAAGAAAGCCTTTTGCCCAGCACTGAGAGTTTGTGTCTGATGCTTTAAAGTCACCCCAAGCACAGCAGCTCATTCTGTCCTGCTGCTCTACAGAAAGAGCTAGATCAAGCTGAAGCAGCAATGCTGAGTCTTTAAGGAACAGGGCAACAGCCTTCATAAAAAAAAATAAATAGGATAAAAATAATTGTGGACTGGAGAACTTATCACACAGGGATGTAAGGCAAAGCCACAACACAGAGTTGATGTCCTCTGTACATGCTGTCATTCTCAGCTCAAGTCAACCAGCTACAATGATAACATTAACCCATTTGCTGGGTACATAACCGCAGAATACTCCCTGGAGTGATCTACACCCAGCACTGATGACACCAGAGAAACTGCATTCCAGAAACCAATATCCCACGACAAAGGAATGAGGACAAGGAGTGGAAGGCTTGAAAAACTGGAACTAGGTGCTGGGTGTTAGGAGAGACTGCATATGGAATACACAGGGCCCATCTGTGCAAGTATGTGCATAACTATATTTACAGAACCACAATTACTCCCTTTATTCTGCCAGCAAAAAGCCAGGAGCAAAGCGACGTGGAGAAGCTAAAGATTCCCTTCTGCCAGGGAGTCAGCACAGCCCACACACAGGTTGCAAAACAAACCCACCCACCAACAGCACCCAGAGCTCTGCAGAGCAAACCCTGGCTGCAGCTCAGAGACAGCCCAAGACACAAGAACAAAAGCTCCCATCACCTGCCTGCTTTTCCCAGCAATTTTCCTCCACCTAGGAATGAGCTGCTGACAGTGTTAACACATTAAAATGTACTGCAGAGACTGAGCTGCAATGAGGCAGGGTGGCATTATGCCAGCAGGTATCAGTCAGTGCCAGCAGGCTGTTTGTTAATCCCTAAGTGCTTGCAGAGAGGCTTTTGGAGTTTTGGTGCAGATTTTTCTCAAAATGAGAACTGCTTCACTCTACAAGAACCTACAGCACTCCCAGAAATGCTGGGACTGATGAAATGCAGCACTACGGCTTCCAAGTTCACTCAAAAGCAGAAATGGAATGTGAGGCCTCACATTTTTGACCTTCCTGCCTCTTTGGGTGCACCTATGAGCCTCGGTGTCCACCAATCAGCCTCAAGGAGAGACTAAACTCACAGACTTTCCACTACCACCAGGAGTTTGGAATTCACCCCGACAGTCATTTGTTTGCAATGTAAGCCACATGGAATAAGCTAAAGATGACATAAAACAGAAATATCCACATTTGTCAGAGTAGCAGTAGTGTGTGTGTTACACCACAGAAAAACTCTATTTTGCAATTTTATTGTACTGCCTTTTTATATAACAATTGGAGAGAAGTGAGCATTGTCAGAAGGGTGGAGTACATTATGGGATGAGAGGAAAATTGGCTTGTCACCATCAGCCTTAAGACATTTCAGTACAAAAGAAAAGCAGCATTTCACATCCGTCATTTTGGTTTGCCTTGTGATAAATCCACTGCTGTGGACAGAATTCCTGACCCTCATCCAGCCCAACAGAATGCAGGAGTGTTCCTCCCCTTTATTTTTGCTGAACAGGGCAAATAGAGGAAGAGAGAGACAGAAGACCTAACAGGCTCCAGTCCCATTGGCCTTAACTCATGCCAGGACTCCTGTCATCCTGGGAAGGTTTAATTCCAAAGCTTTCAAGGAGTAAAACAGGTGCATAAAATATCCCGTAAATTATGGGTAAACACTACTTTTACAGTTTAACTGCAAACTACCTTTGCTCTGAAATCTCTAATCAATTCCATCAGACGGACTTTACAAACTGACAGAAAAGGAATTCTTGAATCCCTCCTCCTTTTCTCCACTGCTGCTTTTGGTCTATCACTGCCCCGATAATTAGCCTGTTGCACTGTCCCCCTTACCAGGATGACTGGAGCCTTCCACTGACCCACAATGACTGTGTAACTCACTTTGTGCAAAGAGCTGAGAGATGGTCTTCCGATTGTCTTCAGACCCCTCAAACTCCTTTTCTGCAAGCTGCTTGTTGGCTGTCTCCATGCGTTCTGCAAAAATTTTCAATGAAAGCAAACTAAATAATTAAAAACTTTCATGCATTAAGTTACATCTGCTCAGGGCATTTCTAATGCCAGCTGGGGGAATGGATCCACTAATTCTACACAGTTTAAAGTAAAAAGTCCATGAGAAGCTGGCATTCACTTTTGAAATGCTTGAATTATGTCATCGAGCTCAATGAGACAAAACAGATTAAATAAAGTTCCAAAGAAATTACTTTAAACAATTATAACACAGAAGTTTGGTTTTTCAATTTATACCTTTATTTCTTTCACACAAATAAATCTCACCATACAATTAAAACATTCTCTTTTAATTCTCCACTAAATCTTAACAGAAGATTAAATCACTGTTGTCCAATTACCTGACTTGAGGGAATAGTGTAAAATAGTAAGAACAGTTTAACAGCTCTGCTCCTTCAAGATGCTAGAAAGGTGTATCAGTCTATGAAAATTAAAATGATATGCTTATGCTGTGTTTTACTACAAGTAAGATTATTTAATGCAGGCCTTTGTGTACAGTTCTTGAGTGCCCTGGACACTGTATGGCTTTATTTTCTGCATGCAAACAATTTCTATGAACAGCCTCTTAGCAAGAGACATGGGGCAGTGAGAGCAGATGACATGCAGGACAACCAAAAATCTTTTATAAAAAATAAAAGTTCAATTTCAAAAACTGTTTGTGCACCTTTAAACATCTTGAATTGTGGTTGTTTTGGACCTAACGCTTAAACTTTTACCCCTGTGAAGTTCAAACACTACTCAACATCACCCTCCCCTGCCAGCTGTCATGCCTCTTAGCAAGAACCAGGCACTACTAACATCTCACTCTGGAAAAGGAAGGGGGATCCAAAAAACCAGATGCCTACATTGATAAGGAATGACAAGACATTCAGGAAGAAAAGACAGTCTGCAGTTTGTATGTCAGTGCAAAAGGGTCACTGGACAGGAAATCAAGTGAACATGCCTGGTGTGGGATTAGGCAGCCAGCAAAACATCTTTCCATTTGTGTAAACTGAACAAATTGTACAAATTGTCTCTAGGATATACGACATGAGAGAATTCCAGGCTTGCATCTGGTTTATGGTATTTGGCTTATCAGATGCTTCGTGTCAATGAGAAACAGGCTGCAAATGAAAGACTACAGCACTCTCCTAAATCTGTCTTTTCCATTCTCCCAGCAAGTGCTTCATATCTCAAACTACTGGATAATCCTCAGTATTCCATCATATCCCAGTTGCGTCAGACGTGGTGAATTTTGTAGCAAAACACTGTCCTGCCAAGTAAGTATAACAATAAAAAACCAGCACTGAAGAACAGAAGTTTTACTTTCTTTACCTCTTAGGTCCCTGTTGAAATCATGAAGCCTTCGAATTTCTCCTTCCAGTTTGTTTCTCATGGCCTTTTCCAGGGCATCTCGCTTAGAAGATGATTTCTCCAGGTTTTTGTATGCCTCTGAAACTTGCTGAATTTCTGTTTCCAGCTGCAGGAGAAGTGAAAACAAGCACTTACTATTTTATCACTCTCGATTTTCATTCAGTCTCAGACAAGAGACTACTTTCTCTCAAGTGTTCTCTATTAAAAGAAACCTAAGTAAAACACTAAGTAAAGCAACAGTCTCAGTCTAAGTAAAACAACAGGTCTGGATCCACCCATATAAAGAATATCAATGTCTGAAACAAAGGTCTGGACCCTCCTTCCAGACTCTCACTCTGTTTCCCCAGTATGATGAAAACTAGGATATAATAAACTGAAGGAGTGCAAATGTAATCTGTTTTCTTCCAAGACTGAGGCAGTTTGGCAGTTAGCTTGAGCAAAAAGCATTATATAAATAGCTAATGCATTATCAAGTGAGTAAGTAAAATTTAAAAAAAAAAAGGCAGACCAAACTATGCCAAAAAACCTGGTGACAGATCCTGCATTTCTAATGAATTCTGCAGATAGTTATTATGGTCCAAAATTCACCTCCTGATGTTCTGTGTTTACACTCCTACAATTTAGTTGTGCTTTTAAATGTGCAAATTATAACTGGGGCAAGGGAAATTTTGCAGTAGAATATGCTCTATCTTTCTCACTAGTCTTCAGTGTAAAGCTTCTCTGATCATCCAGAGCAGAAGGAGATTTACTTCTAACTCTCCTCACCAGACATGGTTTGCCATGGAAGTGTGGATTCACATAACAGCAACCCCCATTAGCATTGTCTACAGCAAGTGATCAACAGGGAGGTGGAAGGAAGTGCATTTTTATCCTTCTGTCATTATCAGGAAGCCGTCAAACATTTCTCTAAAGCATTTCCTGGCCATTTTTTGGAACCCTCCAAAAAAATACAATAAAATGAACTTATGTCCCTGGAAAGAGGTACCATAGCAAATAATGAGTGTGGAAAGCAGTGCTGGTCACCTGAACTCAAACACGTGTTTTAAACAGTCACATATTTTTATGGCCCCAGATGCTGCTCAGCACAAAGAGCACAACAAGGCCCACAAAGTCCTGAACTGCAAACAGCATCAGCCTTTCCACAGCTGCAAGGCAGAAGCAAAACTGACCTGCTGCACAGCTTTAAACCACTGATCATCAAGTTATTTCTATGAGGCAACATGAAAATACCTCCACACATGCATGTTGATGATGGGTCTCACTGGGATATTTTCTTTTAAATGTTTTAGCATCATATACTCTGCTTGTTTCACGAAGCCAGAGGTGGCCAATAGCTGGGTCCAAATCAAGACACTGAGTTTTCAGGGAAGTTGTTGTGCCATTTAGGGAGGGACAAAAGAAGTGTTGAGTCCCGGTCCTGCAGTCCAAATGTCTTTAATGTAGCCATAGCAGCACTACTTGCATTGCACTCTGTCCTGACAACCAGTTTTGTAGCAACGTCCCCTGTGCCTCCTCAAGCGACCGTGGTCTTGTGCCAGTCCAAACAAGCCCTTCCTGCAGCCTCTAAAATCTTTCAGGGAAAATGAAACCTGCTGCTATCCTGGACAGAAGCTTTAATTTAACTAAGCAAGCCAAGCAGTCAACCTCTTCAGCAGCTGACTAGAATGTGCTTTGGAGCAGGTCAATAACCTGTTAGCAGAAAACCGAAGGCTTTGATTCTATCTTCTGACAAAGTTAAGCTGATGCCCTAAGGGACAGGATACAGACAATTCAATCTACACATGAAAGACTCTAAAGTAGTTAATCAATTTGTTAAGCAAGGAATGTAACAGTTGCAGATTAGTTGAATCAATTAAAGACTACACCAGGCATGGGACAGTGCCTGAATTCTTACCAAACATACCCACCTTTTGCAGCCGGGCTACTTTCTCATAACACATATCCAGCTCCTGGCGCAGAGAGCGGTTCTCTTCCGACAGGATTTCCACCATTTGCTGGGCCCTGGAAACGATGGCAAAAGGATCTACTTGCATCTGCTGATATGGGGACGGGATCTGCTGAGCCCGGGGCATCACTGAATAGGAGTCGCCTTGCTGTTGCTGAGGGCCAAGGAAGGGCTGGCATAGTCGGTACAGATCTCCCTGATGGACTTGGTTGGACAAGAAAGGCTGCTGGGTCCGTGGCAGAATGCTGGGATCTGCCTGGCTTGGAGTCAGAGATTGCTGATGTTGGGAAGGGGACAGTCTAGATGGTGGTGGAGACTGAAGCAAAGTCAAAGATCCCAGGGATGTCAAGGAAGATGTTGGGCTGTGGTGGTGAGGTGGTCTCTGTTGTAACTGCAGTGGGACATCCGGGTTCTGCCTGGAAAACACAAAGCAGAGGCTCCATCACAGTCATGCAGAAGGTGCACAAACCCACTGACAAGGTGTGGGATGACCCAGGTAGCTCCTGGGCACAGGTCTTCCCACACAAAAGACTCGTGAGGTTTTCTTCTCCTTCATATGTTTGCTTTTAAAAATGTTTTAAAATCAAATCTTTATCAGAAAATACATTGTAAGTGCACAAAGGTCTTTCTTTTTGAGATGATTTTTTAGAGAAACTCTAAGAGGAAGTCCAGCAACAACTACCGACCAAAACTATTTTCATAGCTTTTTGCCACATTTTGCAGACAAAACTGCTCAACCAAGGATTGCTAGGAAGGGGATCCTGTGTTCTGGCCTTAAAAGTGCCATCTCTCGTGGAGAAAACAATGAATTTTCTTCTGCAATTCAGGATACAGAGTTAAAAGGGTTGGCTAAGCTTGATGCTAGTATGCCAGCACCACTGACTTGAGTTTTCTGAACTATCAACCAAGAAGCTGCACCTAACCTGGTTAGATGAGACAGTTAAAGGATCTGAAAACCAACTTAAGAATCAGAAGCAGCCTTCTGATTCCAAACCCCCCTCAGTCCTAAGCAGTAGGTATGTTTACTGCTCCTAACAATAACCCTGCAGAGTATCAAAGACAGATCTAGAAATCTATACCATGCTTGACTCCATGACAAAACTAATTCCAAGCTACACTAGCTTGTATTTCCCAGGCTCCGGAGATGCCCAGCTCAACTCCTGCTATATTAGCCAAGCAAGAAATCTCTCTTAAAAGACTATTGGGATTCGTTATGCTTGGATGACCTCAGGGGGCAGGTTTTGCTTTCTCCTCCAAAGACATTCAACCTTGAACTTCTCTGGATGTTCTTTATTCTAATAGTTGAAGTCACTCCCTCTCCAAGTGCCAACCAGTCTCTTCTTAAGCACAGAGCTCAGCCCAGTGCAGACCCAGACTGACAGTTCAACTTATTCTGAAATCCTCCTGCTGCTCTGATAAAATTGCCCACCCTTTGGGACACAGTTCAACGCTGCAGCTGGAAAAGCACACACTGGTGTTCCACCTGGCCAGAGCTGCTATAGAATATCCCCATGGATATGTCTGTGGTCCCTGGAGGGACCTGGATTGACAAGGCAGCTCCCTCCACACCAGGAGTGTTGGAGGAACTGGCAACAGTGAGCTTGAAGCTGAACTGGGAAGTAAAGGGTTACACAACGGGCTTCTCAGCCCAAGCGCAGAGACTCAGCATCATCCTTCCTGTTCTCCGCAGACAGGAGGAATCCACTCCTCAGCCCTGTCCAAAAGGAAGCTCCGGCATTACCGGCATTGCTCACACGTGGCTGGCAGTGCATGCAGGGGTTTGGATGTCCCCCAGCCCAGCACAGGCTTTGCCATTCAGTTCCGTGCACCTTATGTCTCCTTGCCCTGCTTCATAGCAGAGAAGGTGTACGGAAACCTCCAAGTTCATGCTCAATTTCCTACACAGGGAAACAAATCTAGCCTTTGTCAGTCAGGAAAAAACAAAGAATCACTGCTCTAGCTACTGTTTCTCTTTCCCACGCTCAGGTTAATTGTGGTCCCTGCCAGCAACATCATTTCAGTAGCTGTATTTCCCCAAAAATGACCATATGCAGCATGAGGATTTCAGGGGTCATGCAGAAGAGTGATGTGCAATTAATTTCCTCAGGAATGTTCAGTTTAGTAGCAGCAATTTGGTTCTTTCCCCCCCGAGAGAGCAGCTCTACTTATTGTTGCACTGATTTCATCAACTTTATTTGCCGTTCTTGTAATGAAGAATGAGACAAAACCATCACAGGCCATTCTCAAGGTCACCTGGTTTGCCTCAGGTTGTTTCCAGCTCCTTTCTTAGCTCATCCAGTTGTGTGCAGAATTAAAACTTTGCATGCTCAAAAACCACTCATCTCCTCAAGCTTATTTTTTACCTTTCACCAGGCAGCTGTGCTTTGATGTTATAATCAATTAGGGAATAGCCTCGCTGTGACATTTAATCTGTGATGACCTATGGAGATTAGATCAAAAGAAATATGTTGCCAGTGTGCCTCGTGTATGCAAAAAAACAGTTTTCAACCTAAAAAATCCTCTTTTCCTGTCTGAAAACAACCTGAAGCAGTTTCTCAGAGAGACTGATTCCACAGCTCTCAGTACAATCTTACAAATCTCAGTTTAGATTAATCTCAGTAAAATTAATCTCAGTTAATCTTACACACCTAAAGAGGACTATTTAGGTGCCAGTGTTAACAATCTGAACTATCTGACTAAAGCATCTTGTTATTCAGTTCTCAGAAACCCTATGGCAGAATCTTGCCATCCTGAGCACTACTGAAAGGCACAAAATGATGGCCAAAGAAAAACAACAGGAATACTGAAATTCCAAAGGGACAGTCGTGCTGACATGATTTTGAAAAAAAAGAACAACCTATTGTAAAGAACAACTCTGGGAAATCATAGGTGAGTATTTCTAAACAAGACATATTTCCAAGATATCCAGCATCCTGGCACTCACATTCAAAGCCTCTCATAATCTTGAAATTACACCAACCTTGTGGGATCAAGATAAAACATGAGATAAAACATGAGAGCTGAGAGCCTCTAGTTCTGTGGTATCACCAACAACATTAGGGCTTCTGGACGTCACAAATGCATTTATATTCCCAGCAGAACGAGATAACAAGGCTGGGATAATATGTCCTACCTTTAAAAAAATGTATTTAAAAATCCTAGTAACCTCACAGTGACACTAGACCTTGCAAGATCTTGCATGTAAACTTTTACATGCACATTCAAAGAAATTTTTTGCATCTCCACTACTTATTATTTCATCTTATAAAATACTTACATATGTTTTATGGGTGCAAAATACTAGACTCTGAGATTCTTTTGTATTAGCTGGAGGGCTGAAGAATTTATTTCTCTAGTAAAGCAGTTTTGAGCTGAGAGATTCAGAAAAGGTAAATGAACACAATCCGACTTTTCAAGAGTTTTAGGCCAGACTGCAAAATTTTAAGGTACAGAGAACCTAACAGCATTGCTGACAGAATGGCAGTAGGTAATTTCCTCCATGAGAGCATGAGTCCTTGGGTAACCCTGCATTAGTAATCAAAATTTTATCTGAACTGACTACTTCAGAAAAAAATGTAATCTCTCAAAATACACGGAAAACAAAATTACGCAATCTGCTTCCATTTGCCTCAGTATCATAGGGACCTGAAAAAGTCAACTGCAGGGAAAAAAGCCTCAGACAGGACTATCAGGAGTGCTGAGGCAGCCAGGACTGCAAAGTCACACAGAAAATCCGTGGGGAGAGCAACACAGTGGGGAAGGCAGAAAACCGAAGGGATCAGGAAAGGTCTTTGGCTCGTTAAATTATTTCTGCCTGTTTCGTGTTCAAGAAGCTCCAGTTCCCCTCTCTTCCCGAGCCCTCCTGTACAAACCAGGCAGTGCTGACCGCAGGAGGGAGCAGGCTCCACTCCATTAGACAGCCAAAATCAAACCCAGGCATTTTTCTTCTGCCTCCCAGTCATACCTGATTAGCCCCCACTTTGATGCTGCTCAGGGGAACGCAGTGCACAGAAACGATTTACTAATTATGGGACAAATTCTGCACACCTCCCTCTCAAAAACTTTCTGTGAAGTCAATGGAATTAATCACCACAGCAGGAGTTCAGTCTCTTGGTCTTGAACTGGAGAGACAGGAACTTCCTCTGCACTCACAGCTACAGCAGCTCTTGTTGTGCTTCCACAGGAGACCGTGCAAGCCCCTGGACACGAGTCCAAGGCACCCGACCTCCCCTCTTACACCCAGAGGTTTCTTTTCATCACCAAAGTGCAGTGGAGATATTAGGAAGAGAACAGGACTTTGAAGCTTCACACGCAGCCAGTCCTCTTCTAAACTTTCCTGAAAATTTCCAAATAACAGCACAGATGCCTCTGGCACGCCCGGTATTTACATCAAACCAACACCATTACCAACGTACACTGTTCCCAAACTTACACCGCCCAGGAGCAGGTGAGGCAAAAGTTTGCAGACTGGTTTAAACTTACCACACAGCCCATTCCTTTCCCAGACTGGGGAGGGTGAAGCCTGAGAATGCTGTGAATTCCCCAATGTTTATCTTGCTCAACGAGTTTTATTTAACCGCATCATTAGGTCACCCTCAAATTCCCCCGAACAATGAGGGGAAAAACCCACAGCAAAGGGTGTGGCTTCAGGAGCAGAGAGAAGGGGCTTTGTTTCCTTGACGCACAGTTCAAAAAACGCACACATGTACGAATCCAAGTGAATCCTGACAAACACCAAGCTGCGGAGAGGAAAACTGGAGACTGCAAACGCACCCCAGCTGCAAGGAAAACACTCTCCCCGAAGTTGTATGCCTTTAAAATTCCCACACCATCACCCAGCTGCACCTTTAGTAGCACAGAAGGTTTCTTGTCTAGGTTTCTCTTACAGAGTGTGAGAGAGAGAGGGGAATAGAGGACTCGCTCTCTTCCTTTGCTACGCTGCTCTGTAATTTATGGATTAGTCTTGCAATTGTTCTACTGCTTCAGCATTTGCTTGCAAAGGAAACCTCTCCTCTGTGCAGCTATTTAGGTTAAAAAGTAACCTCATTAGATTCCCAATGCTTTGAAGACAAATTTCAGTTGCTTCCCCTACTGGAAGCCTTGCCAGCTGAACCTTTCTCCTCCCCCTGCTCCCCTCCATGTTCTTTCAAAGCAGCCAGGATCCATCCAACACAGACAAAAATCACCCTGTCTAGAGGAGCTGACTGTTGGCGTGTTTTCAAATACCTCTCCCTTACACAGCAAGCAGGCTACATCTCACATTCACAGCATATAATATTCAGAGTATTTCTGATGCAGCATAACCATCAAGGATCGATTTCCCTGTCCTGTGTGACAGAAGTTTAAGGCCTTTGAATTTTCAAAAGCATTTGCAACAAGCTTCCACAATCATTAACCCCGCCTAAACCCTTTACTTCCCCTTTTCCTGGCCTCTTTATTATTTATTTAGCCAGATCAAAGGGCCTTTTCATCAGGCTTGCATGCTGCTGAAGTCATTTCAGATCACAAACAATGGTGGACAAACTCTGAAAATAGCTCCTCATAGGATTGGGAAGGTTCTGAGTAGATTCAAATTCTGCAAAGCTCACACTCTGCTCCCAAATACTGACTGGTTTCTTCTTCATGCTCTCCTCAAAACACAACACAATATATGCAAACATAAATCGAGTGAGACCTCACCACTGCAGCAATGCCATCCTGTTGCTCCTTTGTACTACCCTTTTCAAAATGAGGCCAAAATCATTACACCAAATCCCAGCTGGTCTTGGACAGAGATGGGATGGTATGAAAACAGGTAAAGCTGGGACTTTAGCCCACTTAATAGAAGTCCACCTTTCCCGACATGGACATCAGAGTTTGGCTCAAGCCAAATCCAGCTCCTTATCTAGAGCGAAGCAGAACAGACTAAGAGTTCAAATGATGCAAGGAAAATGAGCAAAAGCTAAACAAGCAAGTCTGGGATGAGGCACAAAGCACACTCCATTTTCCACTCCTACACTTCAGTCCACTGAAAGTAAAATTTAAAAACTCTACAGGAAGCTCACGTGATTTCTGTTACCTGAACCTTTATGGTTTTCATTCACTTTCTCTTTTCCTACGTGATGCAGTTTTTAAAAAGTCTTTTGTCTAGACAGACATAATTAAAGAAGAGTTTAAGTCCCACAATAAGTAACTGCAGGTTTCTACAATGAATCACACCATGACTTTGGCCTTTGTAGCAAAGCCTTTGTATGGCTCTGGTGCCTCGGCATTAAACTTCCCCACGCCATAAAATCAAGTTGATTGTTTTCAGGGGTCTTGGTTTTGTTTGTTTGTTTTTAATAAAGAGTCAGTCCTCCCTAGTCAACTGTTGAAGGTGGTAACAGTCCTTCCAGACAGTCTGCAACTGATCACAATAATCTCACATAATAAAGATGGGATCTCTGCTGAAAGAAGACCTGTCTTCAGCACTCAGGGTGATGGACTGAGTTTTACACTGTCTTTCCCTATGCGGCTGTGGCAGAGTTTAAGATCTCGCTTACCTGACTGACCCATATTCGGGGGGGTGCTGATATCTCATCATAGGCCCATCAGATCTTCCCTGCTGGCTCACGCGATGGTCACCATAGAAATGTCCCGTGTCCTGAGGTTTGCAGTTCATAGACGGGGTGGACACATTTTTGTAGGGATACTCGGGAGGAGGACCCCGCTGCTCCATCCCTTTCATGCTGGGCTGGGAAGGGGGCTGCACTGAGTTCTTGTAGAACTCATTGGAGCCAGAATTTTTGTAAGGGTCACTGGGCTGCTGAGGAGAAAGTGGAGAGAGTGGGGAGAGCGGTGCGCTCGTGACTGGCGCGTGGGCCTTGACCCCGCTGGTGGCCAAGGACAGCTGCATCAGCCTCTCGCTCAGCGAGCGCACGTGCCCTTGCTTGAGGTCCTTCAGTCCTTCATCTTGGTGGACCTTCCCTGGGCTCACCCGCTGGACTGTGGGCCGCCCCTCAGTCCTCATCTTTTGGTTGGTGACCCCCGTGACATAGAAGGCTGCCCCGACGCTGGCGTGCGGCTGGCCCCGGAAATACTGGGACTGGACTTTGGCTTCCTCGTAGGTCGGGAGGTCCTCGCTGTTCTGGAGCCGCGGGGACAGCTGCTTCTCCATGATGCTGTTGTCCACCTGTATCTCCTGGCCCTGGGGCTCCTGACGGGCAGCATGAGTCACGAGCTGGTGGTCCTGGGAGCTCAGCCCTTCGTTCTGAGATGCTGGACTCCCAGGGCTGCTGAAAGGGGGGGCATTCCCTGTGGCCTGCTGGTGTAAGGCAAGAAGGTTACGGTTGTCATTTGGGTTTCCGTATCGGAGCTGCTCCTGCAGCAGGCGTTGTAAAACTGTCGTAGTTGCTTGCTCTTCTGAATTCCTCATCTCAAACTCCGGTGCCTTTTGGGTGGAATGTAAAAGCTGCCCTTGACCTAAGGAAAGGAGACACGGTTATTAGCGCCTAAGAGGATCAAGCAAGAGATATCTAAGAGCAATGGCTTGAAATACAGAAAAGAAGCAGGTTAGATTACCAAAGGCTCCCATAACAATGGGGGTCATCAAGGCCCCTGACCTAAGAAGGACTTGCATGCCAGAGGGCAAAAGCCTCAGAAAGGTGAAGAACAGTGACCTGCAGACCTATAGGCAAATCGATCAACTGCAAGCTGTAGGGATGCATGTCAGATACCTCAAACAGCATCTCAGGCAAAAAGGAGACCTGGACTTCACAGGATGATGGCAAAAGTGCCTGAGACCTGTTTGCTTGACACTTAGAGCTACCAAGGCCAACAAGGATCAAAGGGTAAAATTGGCAGTTTTGAGGGAAAGAAAAAGAAAAAAAAAAAAGAGGCCCATTGAGAAACCATATGGTTCAAAGGAAGTAAAGAAATCTCTTAGCTTAAATCTTTTAAAATAATTAATGAATACCTCATTAGCCAGCAGGTTTTCAGAGTTATGAAATGCCCAGAATGAGATCAGCATCTATTCTCCCTGCTGCAGAAACATCACACACTGTGCAAGTGAGGACTCTGCAACTTCCTGATACTCAAAAGGCAACCAAATCCTCACACATCTAAATTCCATTCTGAGTGGAATGCATGCAAATGCAAGGGGAGGAGAGTTGTCTGATCTAGAGAACTGAAGAGGACCTCTGAGTGGCAGGAAAAAACAGTGTCCCAATGAGACAAACACAAAGAGCCAATGTCAAGCACATCCTAAACACATATTAAGCCAGTGACCCACAGGGATTATGTTTCAGTCAGTCTCCTAGTGGAGTCAGGAACTGGTCATGGAAATCCCAGCTCATTGGCCTTGCATGAGCTGAAATATCCAAAATTAATGATACCTTTGAGACATGTAACAAAACAAAGAGCTAGTTTTGAGTTAGAACAGCTTAGAATAGAGAGTATGCCTCACTTGTGGGCTAAGCTGTGGCTCTACCCTGACAGCAGAACACGTTTGTATTCTACCATTATTTATTTTGACACCTTTTCTCTGTGTAACATTGTCCCTTGGCAAAAGATAACTTGCTCCCAACAGTTTGTTCGGTGACAGAACCATCAGGAATGGACTGCACAGGAGGCAACATCTCAAGGTTCTGCTTTGTTCTGCATCTCCACAACCACCTCGTTTCCTTCCTTCCCCCAGCCAAACCCTGAAACGCAAGGACTCCACACAAGAGACAAAACCCTTAAGAGAAAGTTAAAATCCACCTTGTTCCACACTGCCTCACCAAGCCAGGAGTTCAGACCCTGTCACCTCACCTGGAACATGACTCTCCTGGAATCCTGTTTGAAGAGGCACATACCTGTGTCCTTCACCTGGAGTTCCCTGGTAAGGAGGAGCAGTTCTGACACATGGGCCACACAGTCTTCCTCCTGCAAGTCCAAGATTTCCGCTCAGAGATGACTTCAGGCTGTTCTTCAGGAGGCCCAATCACTTGATATTCTTCTCACTTCTGAAGTAATTCTGAAGAAAGCATTAAAAACATCATTTTAATCAGCAGATGAGACCCTACACATGATAAACCTTGAACCAGATTTGAGACTTTCCTTTTGTAGCTTCTTGTTTTCTCCCAGAGCCCAACAATTTTAATCCCTTTAGGATGAATGAATCCCCCTGTCCCCAGCAATCTACTCCAGCTGCTACTTTAATCATGGCCATTTCTGCTCCAAGATTAAATGTTGCCAAGTAATGCTCTGTCCCATCTGTGCCTCCAAGTGAAACAGTGATTAAAACCCACTAATTCTTTAACTCCATTGTTTTATTTTTGCTCAGAATGAAAGCTGCAACACAGATGAGGATGCCCTTTGCCAGTGGTGCTGTGCATTTTGAACTGTATCAGCAGAAATCCTTTGACCAACCACGGTGATATGGTGAAATGCTTTATAAACTTCAACACTCTGTGCCTCAGAAATGACTGAGAACTATCAGTAGATGAATATTAGCTTTATTTTACAGACTGGGAGAGTGAGAGGAGGAAAAGGACACTGACAATTTATGCCAGAAATACATTGCAGACCACAACTTAATTCCCAAAACACTCTTTAATTACGTTACTTTTCTCTTTCAGAATACGATGCAGTAAAGAAACTTTAACCATTGAGTGGAAAATCAGGAGAATGTAAAAAAATGTGTATTTTGGGATGTTATTTAAACAGTTAAATCTATTCCTGAAGGTGCCCTAAAGAAAAAAGAAAGCAATGCAAAAGGGAAACATACTTGTGCATGTGTTCATACGTCAAGGGAAGGCAATGAAAACAGAGCTTGTGATATTAAAACTATTTATTAATACATATAATTTAACCTAATTTCCCGGGATGTTGCAAAAACTAAAATGAACAGATGTAGTGAAGAAATGCAAACATGGATACTTCTGTCTCTGACTTATTATGGCACACATCCACGCCCAATGAAAATTATCTCAGATCTGCAAGTTAAATACTTGAGGTGTCAACAGCAATTTCAAGGCACATGAACAATATCTAAGGACAGAACAAGGCAGTGTTGTATGCTGTGGTACTTCAAGACTGTGGTTGAAAAAAACAGCTCATGTCAAATTCTTAACTGGTGACTTAGCTCAAGAGGGATATATTGAAAACAGCTGCCAGCAAATATGCAGTAAAGAACCTTTAAGCCAGGCATTAAGATAGCAGATAACTAGAGCAATTCCTAGTCCCTTTTCCCAGTGTTGCACAACCAAAGTTCGGAATTCCTCGTCCCCCACATACCAGGACCATCACTGACTCTTTTTTGGGGTTTTTTTTTTTGGTTGGTTTTGTTTTTTTTTAAACCAACTTGCCCTGAGCAACCCTTTTTATTAGAGCATAAAAAGGCTTTTATTATGCAATATGATGCTGCCTTTCGACCCAAAGATTTCTTTTGTCTCAACTGGAAAAATCTAAGCGGGCAGGGGGAATGTTGTTTATTTTTTTAATACTAAGATACAACTCAGCTTGAGATCCTACCTCTCTGCCTTACAGAGTTTCCCAACAGACAAATCCAATCTGTGCGTGCTTAACTCCTTCACATGCTCAAGGAACCATTTCACACACAGAGCTTCCCTCCTCAGCACTACCTGTTTATTCTGCTGAGCTGATGAAGGCAGGTCACACTTCACACTGAAAACGTTGGCTGGAATTGAATACCACTAATTTTAGAGTGGATGTACCTGGAATTAGCATAGAAATCCAAGAAAAAAGGTGGGCCAAGATACAATATAAATATATGCTGGCCAACAAATTCACTTTGTTTAAATACTGACTAGTAGCATTAAGTATATTTTTTCCAATTTTATCCCATTAATTTTAATTAACGAAGAAAATCTTGTGCAACTAACTTGGGTGGCAGCGTTCCTGGAATCTGCTTTCTGAGCAAGCTGGAAACTCCTGGCAGTACCAGTGAGTTAAGTTTTTCTATTAACAAAACTGAACAGTACAATAGGTGCTGAAGCCCATGTGTTATTTATTTGGACCCAAACTCTATTTGTGTTAGTCTCGTCCAGCAACTTCAGTGTGCAGTGTGCCAAAGATGGAAATTAGTGAGATGGACTAGAAAGGTTGTTGTGATAGAGCTGGAAGGAAATTGGAAAGGTACTGTAGACATTTTAAACAGACATATTTGGGAGGTTAGCCTAAATCTATTATGAAGGATAGAGTTGAAATGAGACTTCCAACAACTCTGCCAAACTGTACTGGCTTATGGATTGGATGGTGCACTCTCCATAGTCACAAAGCCTAGAAACACCTTGGGTTTGCTGTGAAAAATTCAGATTTAGACCAATTCTCAACCAAGGAACCACTGTGAGAATTCCCAGGTTGAACCAATTTCACAATTTGCTCCCGAGCATTGCAGCTCTATCATCTTACACATCATTCTATCCTCTGGTCTGAAATTATCCCTGGTAACTTAAGGAAAAAGCTCTTGAGGAAACATCAGAACCTAGAACTGGTAGAACTAACACAGGCATTGCAAATAGTGCTTCACCATGCTGAGATCAAGAATGGGCACAAAAGGGGAGGTAGAGTGAGTACTCTTTAAGGACGAAAAGCCCCATGTTTGCAGGGCATTGTGTAAAAACCCAGTAGCTGAGGCTTCTGTCTTAAACATCATGTAATTACGCAGAGGAACCTTGCCAGTCCCTCATGAGGAAGAAAGATTAATGAAGAATTTAAAATGATAATACTCTCAGGCTGTAGGGAATCAAAGCAGCACATTTCTGTACAGCATGCAAATATTTTTCAGCATTATAAAAATAAACAAGCTTAGACAAGTGAGCAACTCACCACTGTTTGATGAGTGGCTCTAATGCTATAGCTCAATTAACCTGCATGGAGCAATAATAACCTCACAAGCAGGGAGAAGCATCTTTCTTTAGCTTGTGAAACTAAGAGGAATGCAAGAGTGCCTGTGAGGACAGCCTGTGCATACTTGCCCAGAATTACTGCTTAGCCAAGGAGCTAATTATCTTACACATCAGATGGATGAGAACAGGTTCACCACCTCAACTGGGCTGGAGGACAGTTAACTACTTTCAGTTTTACTCCTAAATTTTGTGTCAGTCATACACAAAACAATCCATTGACAGATATCAAACTCCAGCAGTAAATTTTGCAAAGTCATTCTGTGGTTTTTTTAAAAGATCTACATGTGATACTGTTTATCCTGGTTGGCAACAGGTGATGGGATGTTATTAGCTAGATGAAGTCTGAGGTGGGTTTTTTAGGTGCAGAGTTATCTTCAGACATACCTGCATGCTGTAATAGAGGAGGGGAACACAAAACAGAGATGGCACAGAAAGGACTGGCTGTGAGTCCCCAGGCAAACTCCCATGCTGAGTCACCCCCTGGTTAATGGAAACACGCTGCTGCTCCACGGCCCACGCAAACCCAGCAGGTTGATCACCCGATCCTGCAAAATTGGCCTCAGTGTCTCCAAGACCACTAGAGACATGGTTACTCTGCACACACACTTACTTTGAAGGGGCTGGAAGCACCAGACTCCCAAGGGCGAGGTCCCAAATTATTTCATGAAAAGTGCAGGTCATCACTGAACGCTCTTTGCTTCATTTCAGTCCTACCCAAGGAGGAGGAAGGAAGAGAATACACACCAGGACAGTCCTTGGGAATAAAGGTTCCTGATGGCTGACACCAACACCTAAACCCGCCAGGTGGCACAAAACAAATCCCAGCACTGTGAGAGCAGGAGGAGGTTTCAGACTCCAACCATAAACACCTCCCCAGCTTCCACTGAACCACCCCATCCCTGCTTGCCCTGATCTGCTGCCTGTGGCTCAGGTGAGCTCAGGGGGTGGCACTGAGCAGGTGCATGGACCAGCGCCAGCATTACTCATCTTCATACCACAAGGCTGGAGTCACTGGGCAAACGAGAAAAACTTCCTTCTTTTCAGAAAAACAAGAACAATGTTACCCGGAGGGGGGCAAATAATATCCATACCCATTGTATTAGATCATTGGGCAACTGTGGAGAGAGGCCACCACAACATCCAAAGACTGATTATGGTTCTAACAACTTTGGGGGCCAAACCAAGTCCACCTGAGCAAGGACTAGAACTGCCTCAACAACAGCCATTCACCCTTCTCCCCAAACACTCATAGCACTGGGACATGGGCACTGAACAACACAAGAAAGCCTGAGGGGCGTGAAGAAAAGGCAGTAAGTTGCTCAACCTGGATTGAGATAAATAAGTCAAGACATCAACATAGGAAGACCCTCCCCTAAATAACACCTCCAAGGAAAAAACTAAAAATACCTTACTTTATCTTTGAATTACTGCTACCTCACTAAAAAGTATCAATTTCTTCACAGGGAAGTTCCTATAATCTTCACCAACATAATTTATGTTTTATATTACAAAGGAAAAAAAATATGAATAAACACTTACAAAGCCTGCTATAAATAGGAATGTGTCATGGCTCTTAAGCATTTTGAGATGAATGCTATGGAATTTCAAGTTCCTCCATAAAATTTTAAAAGTCACAGGGGCAGGAGGATTTATTCAGAATATACTGGTCCTAATAGCAAAACCTGTCCAGCTGTTCTTAGTGGGAACATTTCTACAGTACAGTATCACACCATTCAGTTACTTAAACTCCAACATAGTGCTACCTAACACTACTCACACTCCTGCAGAGGCACCACCCTTTAGGGGCAGATATTGGAATTTCTGCATAATTAATGAAACACAAACTCCATCACAGGTAACGGGAATTCTCCTACTAACTCCAGAAAGGCCAAGATCTCACCCTTTAGATGTCTTCTGGCTAAAACCAGCTTGAGCTCACACAGGTTTAGTCACATCAGGTCTCATTTCAGAGGGCTGCCTTCCAGCACAGATGGAGGAAGATTCATCTGCCTCAAACTTCACAGATTTCCAGTAATTACCCTTGTAGAACTAGGGAACTGCTGCAAACTGAAGCCACAATTTTGATTCAATCTCAAGTTTTGTTTTGCCGTTCCTGAACGCTCCCCTCTGCGCTGCTGCTTCTGTCGTCAGCAGCCCCTGTCCCACAACTATGCCAGCTATGCCTCAGCACCATTTTCATTGCATTGTGTGGTTTCTCCATTCCTTCCCTGATTTAGTCCAGGCCTCTCCTCAGGGCTCTCAGATAATGAAAACCATGTGAGAGTAAAATGTAATCTTCAAACACGCAAACCAGTTTCATGTGCATTATCAGAAGTGAGCAAAATGTTGACAGTGCATCATTTGTCCCTATTGATAGGACCAGGCTCTTATAATTGCTGCTGAGATTAAAAAAAAAAAAAAGAAGATTGGAATCACCATCTATGTTAAAAATAAAGCTAAAATTTGAAACTAAAAGCTTAAGCAGTCCTGAAAACAATGGTGATATGATCCCAAACAGATACATCCATTTTATACTACCTTAAGAGAGCTTTTCCTCATATGCCAGTTGTGACATCCTGAAAATTTATAAAATAAGTTGACACAAATAAAAATCACAGGTGGAGAAGGATGCAGAGAAGAAACAACCACTGTGGCCTAACTTTGGAATGGAATTTTCTGGGTTTTTTCTAGCAATTTAACTACAATTTAAACTATTTTAAGCCCCCATATGGAGCTCTTCTTATTTCACAAAGTGCCACAGAATTTAACAGCACCAGTCACAGAATCCAGAAAGAAGGCAAGCATGTTCCCTGCTTTTGTTAAAGGGCTGCTTTTTTATTTTATAAAAAGAAACAGTTAACATGCAGGTACCCTACCAGTTGTCAGTCATCCCAACAGAGTTGGCAATACTCCTTCTGAGATGCTGCGGCTCAAGGAAGGGCACAAGCCTACTGCAGCACTGGTATGGGCCAATACCATGAAGTGATCTCAGTGGGTGCCACGGGTTAAAAAGATTAATTAAAGTAAAACCCAACAGAAGATCCAAACTACCACATTTTCAGAAAGCAACAATAAAAGTGGGTTTGGTGTTGCTCTTTTATCATAACTGCACTTTTCATGCGCGCCTTGCAAAAAACCTTTAATTACTTGTAAGATGATTAATTGAGCCTCACCACCACACTGGGAGGAAGATATTACTCCATTCATTTTGGCACAGCAGTGACTGGCTAAGTTCTGGCCTACATTTATGTTTTTTGCTGCCACAACTATGTCGCTCAGTGAATTGATTTCTTTCAATGTAACTGTTCCAGCAATCACTGCAAAGCAGATGCAGTTACAGTAGGAAATCATTGTTTTCAGGTATATTGCTTAGGAAACCTTGTATAAACCATACCAGCACATTAGTAAGTCTTTCTTACTAATATAAACTTCATCACCACTAGAGAGATTTTCTGTAATAACTGGAGCAATGCATATAGATCCTACCTAAAAGGTTTGGATGGAGGATGTTGGCATCCCATGCAGAAGGCAGGGGAACCTTCTGAATGTTTTCTACAGCTGGAGAAGATACTTCTACCAAGTATCTCCAGTAGCTGCAAAGAAAAAGTTAAAGATTTAGAGCCACAGAATATTCCCCTACTGAACAAAATGAACTTCACTGAATGCACAGAAACCACAGGTAACACAAGGCTCCTTGAGCACAAATCCAGTATGATTAGCCTGAACTGCATTCCACCATCTTGAGATTGCTCCATGGAAACATCCCTTCAAAATCCACCTGAGCAGAGTGGGATGGGGCCAGTGGTCTCTCACACACAGTTTCTATTACCATCCCCACTTACCTAAATCAGAAGAGTATTAGTCTTTCACCAGCTGGTAAATCCACTCTTCCTCCCAGGATGTGAAGATTTTTTTACTATTTTTTTTCTCTTTTAAAAGAAGATCCAAATGCTCCACACCCAATCCCAACTCGACAATGGCTGCTTTTTCCCAAGTAACTCTGGAATGCTCTTTTCTGCCCACTCTCCCCAGTTCCCTGATCTCACCCAAAGGAAGGATGGGATAGGCTACATCATCGCTCTTGGTCGACCTTCATTATTCTACAGTAAGAAGTGCTGCAAATTTGTTTTTACCCAATATGAATATCAGCATTCAGTAGTGATGATTTCAGAAAACGACCTATTACCAATTCCCTTCCACCTCCACGGGCTATCCCAGACTGGATTGGGTTGGAAGGGATCTTAAACCCCATCTTGTTCCAACACCCCCAAGAGGGGCAGGGATGCCATCTCACACTGGTTTTAAGTACTGTCTCTCCAGAAATATGGGGGAGGTTTGGGCTTTGTTTTGTTTCAAAAAGACAATGGGAAAATTTGGAAGATGTGTTTTCCCACCCTGTTTTTCCCAAGCTCCACAACAAGACGGGCCAGCCCTGGTATGTAGCAATCAAATTCGTTTCAGCTGAACCCAGAACCACCCAAATTAGAACAGCAGGAAAAGTCCACCAAATCCTAATGAGAACAAAGTCACTGAAATGTGGAACTACTTTCCTTGAGGGTTACAATAAATAATCCTAAGAGAATAAGTAATTCTTTAAAAAACAAGTTGTGTAAGGACACAAAATATTTTAAAGCAAATAAATATTACTGTGATACAACTCTTAGACAAGGTCTTACAAATGCTAATTAATTGGTTAAACAAAATTCTAAATTAGCTTAATTCATAAATGTTCTTATAGGAGAACTGTTCAACAACATCGTTATCTACAATTAGACACTAAGCGTTTTGCTAATACAAACAGGCCTTTAAAAGACAACTTCATTAGAAATTTTTTGTCAATTAAACAAAATCTGGTTCTATATTGTAAGCAATACTGAGGAACCTCATATAGCCCAACAGTAGTTACCAAGGAAAATGACCAAGGATTTCTCCAAACTTCCAAAGAATTTCAGATATTTAGTATTGTAAAAAATCCAAAAGTTTATTTTAAGCTTAGACAGAACCAAACTAGACAACAGGTCATTCTCAGCGAGGACAAGAAAGTGAAAAAACAAGTATGAATGGCAGCATTTATGTCTGAAGCCCTTCTGCAGGACCAGGAATGCAGACTGCATGCCAGTAAAACAGGAGACAACTCAGCCATTAGAAACAGGATGGAGACCTCACTTTTCCAGGGCCAACCAAGCCACGTGGGAGCTGTTCACAGCATGGGATGACACATCCAACAACCACCACGAGGGATGACCAGTGCTCATGATTCCCAGGCACCAGAGGAGACTCCTACACACATTCTTCCTTTACTCAAGCTGGGCACCTCACATTCACCTCACTACTCTACTAAGTCAAGATATTAAGGCTCTGAGAATGTTGTTTCCACAAACCTTTATTTTTTGTTCTCAGGGGTTTTTTTGTTCATAACTTTTCCTTGTCCATTACCATTCATCCACCTATTCTTTTCTCATTCACTGAGCTGCTGCTGACATAAAATGTCTGTTTTGCCCAGAATGGCTGTTTATACACAGGTGAGTGTCAAATATATTTTATATTAAAAATTATGTCCAAGTGTCTGTGTAAATACATATTTATCAATCCTGAAAAACTCTTCACTTACAGGCATAGCAGGCAAGTAAGACAAAGACTATATGGCATATTTAAAAATTAATTGCTCCTAGGAGCAACTTTAAACTATTATTCCCCAAAGTTGCTCTTTTCTTTTTTTTTCTATCTTGAAGATTACATTTCAAGGCTACTCTGGAGAGCCAAGTAATATGCAAGACCTGGTTATTTGCTGACTTTGGAGTTCTCCATACAGTCCACTACTTTTACATGGATACAGTTTCAGCATCAGATCTGTCCAAAGCATGAATCAAGTACTTTTGCAAAAGCTGAAGGTATGGCTGTAGTGTGGAGGCTGCACTGTGTAATTCTTCCCGTGGCCAGCACTGCATTCCAGAGCTGTTTGGGAATCTACTCTCTCCTCTACAAAAGGGTTTAACAACTGAGAAGCTCCTGCAGCCAAACTGGACTGACAGAGCAGCCGTGTGCCTGCTCCTTTGTAAGACACCAAGTCTAAAATACGGGGTGCTGACACATATGAGGGACATGCAGAGTGAGAAGATCAGGCACAAGGGTAGATGAAAACCTAACCAAGAAAGTAACTACTCATCAGAAAGTAAGAGAAGCAAAGAACTCCTGAAAGCAAGGAGCTTACAGAAATGGATTGTGGCCCAGATTCAACAAGACAGACAAAATCACTTTGACAAATCATCTAGTGCTTCCTGAAACTGTGTAACCCCAGCAACAGGCAATTTGGAACACTTCTATGATGAACCAAGAGATCCAAGTCCTCTTTTGTATTTCAGGGGACATAAGAGGAGAAAAGAGCCTTGAACCTCATTGACAATCACCAGGAATGGCTGTTCTCACACTATCACAAACATTTAGTCTCCATGGAAGGATACTGCGCAGCAAACACTGCCAACCAAGGACATTCCACTCCCACTGTATCCTCCACAATACTAAGGAGAAAAAAAAATCCGTAAGCCTGTTTTGATTAAGAACCCTTTGAGAGGACTTCTTCAAAAGTGAGTGTCTGAAAATACCCTGAAATACAGGAACATGCAACAACAGTCCAATGGGAGGAAACAGGCATCTTATTTAATTCTGAAAGCATTTACACTTCAGCCAAAAGTGGCAGCATCTATTAGTCCAAGAACCTTTTGCCAAGAACAAGGTCATCATTTTCTTTTTAATTCAGAACAGAGCCTAACACACAGCATACTCTGCATCTCATCATTTACAGGTGTTTAGAGCCAGGTTTTAGTTTAATACATACTCTGAACATGTAAGAACTTTCTTATATTGGGCTTTGCCTTCCCAGCAGGGTACAACTCTGCAGCTCTTTAAAAGCCATCAGTAAGAACGAAGCAAAAACTGCAGAACGGAGTTCTGCCCCACAAGGGGTATGAACAGACAAATTCATTCACAGCTCTAAGTATTTATACTTTAACATATCTTGGACTGTTGCTAAATCTAGAATTAAAGACCTATCTCTGTGTATACATTAATACAGCAACAACCTAAATCCACATCAGATTTTGCCCCATGTTAAGAAAATACAGCTTTAATGAGCTCAAATTGTACTTGAGCTCTTCATTCATTGCAGTGACAGTGAGCTGCAGCATAGAGCAAGGCATCATTGTGCTGGGCCCTATGAAGAGTTAAAAAGTGTGAGTTGTTCCATTAAAACAAACAAACAAAACCCACCACATTACACTCAACTGGAGACAAAAGGAAGGGAGAGAAGTGAGAGAAACATCTCTGCTTTGAGGACTTGGCAGTTGCAAATTCTGTTTCACTGTCCTGGTTAGGAAAATGTGGCAGTAAAGCAATGCAATCTTACTTCTAATAAACAAAAAGATTGGTCAGTCTGCTGATGCAAGATAGACTAAAGAGAACAAGAGAACTATAAAATTATCACCACTTCTGGGATTCTGGCTATTCTTTTGCAAAGTGAATGGCTTATGCTAATCAAGATGCATCTGAAATGCATCATTTGAGCCTTCTTGTACAAATATAGGTCTTATTTATCCCAAAAGATCCCCACCAGCTGGCAATGTTTGCATACACTGTTAAACTCACCCTCAAGAGCCCATGCATTATGAGTCATATTACACTTAAAAACATTAGCTCCCTTCACTTTCCCGAAGACCTACGTACCCCATGGGAAGAATTTTAGTGGAATTCAGCAACAATACACTATGTTGCCATTAAACTTCCTCTAGTACAAAGAAGTTACAAGTTTTCTGTTGTTTGATGGGGTTTTTTTTTCTCCTAACAGTGCTTTTCCTACAGAACATCTTCGGGGAAGGGACAAAAGGATTTGCATCAATCTCTTCTATATGAATCAAATATTTATGCTATGCCCTCTTGAAGTACTTTCTTCTAGTAACCTATGGAATGTGATCTCCTGACCTTAACACTCAAGCACGTCTAAATCAGCTGCCCTTTGAGCTGTATTACAGACTACAGAGAATTTTTATACATTTGTATTCCAGGCATATGAAAACCTTGTGGCCCAGCTGTAGCATTCTCTGCTGCAAAGCATTAGCCCAAAGTCACTTGAGTGTGCTTCAGGAGGGAGGAACACTTTGGTTCTTGCAGGTTTAGGGCAAAATCTCACAGCGTGTGTCACCACACGCAAGCAGAACAACAAACCATGCTATCAGTCCATTAACCAACCAGGACAATTTAAAGAGGTGTCATGGCAAGCCATGCCACAGTGACGAGATGCCAGGACCACTGCAATCCCATGTCCCACTCCATGACCCATTTTGCCCACTTCCCATTCCCAGCTTCCTTTCGGCCTCCAGCCTCCTCCCCAGCGCTGGCAGAGCTGCCTGCAAGACATCTCCAGAATCAGAAAGACAACGAGCTTGGGAGAAGAACAGGCACCCCTTTCCCACCATCTGGAAATCTCACCCTTTCCTCAAGAAAAAAAGAACCATTCAGTGTTATGTTTGTGGCTGCCAGGAATGTTTTGAGAGGGGTTATGCTCCATTTAAGTGTCCTGGAAGGAAAAGAGAGGGAGACCAAGTGTCCCAGATGAACCTGCAACTTCAATCATGAAACAAATTTTTCCAGGGTCAGCTCATGACCCTACTTCCCTTGTGGAACAGTCACTGAGGTACCCCTGGTGAAAGTCTGACCCAAAGACTTAACAGGGTCATGGTTCTGACAGGAGAGTTCATGTTTTCATATCAGCCCTGAAAACCAACCTGATGCTGCCCATCACTCACACAGGAGCAGCACAAAGGTGTAGGGAAAGCTCAAGAATATGGTTCTTGTATTCCCACCTTGATCCGGTACAAAGGTTCAGTCCACAGAAAAAGTCAAGGGTGGCAGAAAACAGCGAGACAGGAGCCAGAACCTGTGTCATGTCATCTGCTCCAGGATGGATCGTGGTCAGTCAGCTGCCCCAGCCCCCTCACAAGGTGCCCCACTGGCTGGTACACCTCAGCAGAGACTGAGGATGTCCAGTTCTCTGGGGGTCTGGCAACATAGAGCATGCTGACTTGCTGCCCCTACGTAAGGCAGGAACAGGACACCTCTTCTCCTTTCTTTTCCCACAGAAATCCCTCTGCAGAAGAGGAAAAAAAATTAAAAAGAAAAAGGAAGGAGGACCAGGACAGACCAAAATGTAGCATTTCCTGTATCACCCACAGGAAAAACCCACACAGCGGGGAAGAACTTGATGTTAAGGCTGGTTTCACCACATGAACGGGCAGTTCCTCCTGCTGGGGGATGCTTTGTGTTTCCACAGGGAATAATATCCTCCCTGACACAGATGAGTCCTACTACGAGCCATACAAAATTCCACAGGCCCTTTCCTTGGAGAAAAGGCTGGTAGCAATGAAACTCTAGCTGTGGGGAAGGGGGTATGTGGTTACAGAGCTGGGGAAGAAGGAAAATGAGACAATCACAGCAGAATTATCACTTGTCAACCAGGACACTTCCAGCACTCAGCCCCTACAGAAAGGAGTATTCTGCAAAATACGTTTCCCTGCACAGAGACTGGGCCTCCATCCAGTTATTATGCACACATCCCCACTGCATTTTCAGTCTTTGAAAAAAAAAACAACTCAAAACAAAGGAAACATCTCCTCATAATCACTCTGCACAGGATCAAGTATGTTCCTAGCCACATTCAATAATCTGTTAAGGCAGGTTAATTACAGATGCAACACTTTTACACCTTGTGACACAGTAGCAAAGCAATTAATGTAAAACAAATTCCAATGTGAAACAAGAAATCCAAACCAATTGTGGCAGCCCTGCTTGCATGCATCATATGTAAAGGCACATACGTGCTCCTCGGTGGACCATGACAAGCAAAGACAATCTCAACACGTGGATTACACGCACAATGACTGTGATTATTTTCTCAAACAAAAAGAACACCACAAGAAACGTGGCTGCTTTTGAACACAGCCTGACACAAAACCACTTCAGCAGCTTCCACCGAGTTTTACTCGATCCAGTTACACCCAAGTACATCGCTATTGATCTGGCAATTTACTACCAGTGGTAGTGGAGAAGTGTAATTTTTTTCTTGCAAGAATTTTGCAAGGTGAAAAGTAAACTTTACAGGAGACAAAAGTGATGGGGAAAAGCTGGCAGAGAGGAGGACCAGTCTAACTCTCAGGTTTAGGCTGAAGAACAAATGCCGAGTCCCTTTTGCGAGGAGCATGTCTCTTACCTACTGATCGGCTGAAGACAAAAGGGTTTTCTTCTTTTCAGAAAATTGTAGCTCGTTGGGTCAGTCACACAAAGCTTCCCTGCTGCCAAAGGTATTCTTTTTCCCCCTCGGGTTTTTGTTGTTGTTGTTTGGTTTTTAACCCCAGAGAGTAAAGGGCAGAACAGTGGATTCAGCCGCGGTAAAGGGTGGAATTCGAGACTCAACTGGATGGAGAACTGCAGAGCTCTCTCCAAAAGATGCTGTATTTCAAGGCGCTTTCATTTGCAAATTCTTCTTCATTCTCAGCGTCAATAAAACCGGAGGAGGGGGAGCACACTTTTTTAACTGCAGAAATAAATCGGACTCCACAGAACGGCGAACGTGCTACAACCTAGGTTTGCGGCTGGACTTTTTTTTTTATTCAACAAAAATATACTTTCCGACAGGCGAGCGGGATGGGGGAGGGGGCGGTGTGAAGCCCCGGCGGGGCAGCGCGGGCCTGAGGGTGGGCCGCGGCTCCGCCGTCAGCGGGGGCG
>VXAU01004667.1:392803-404033 GCA_013399695.1 Formicarius rufipectus | reverse complement strand
CGCCCCCGCCCCGGCACCGCCCCGGCACCGGCACCGCCCCTGCCCCGGCACCGCCCCTGCCCCGCCACCGGCACCGCCCCTGTCCCGGCACCGGCACCGCCTCTGCCCCGGCCCCTGTCCCTACCCCTGGCACCGCCCCTGCTCCGGCCCCGGCCCCGCTGTTGTGTGCGGGGCGGGTGGGCAGGAGTCTGACTGCGGGCCCTGCCCCGCTGTGCAAACGCTCCTGGAGCTCTGGCAGCCTCGGAGTCGTGCCCCCAACCCTGGGGAGCCTGGTCAGTGCCCACCACGCTCTGGGGGAAGAACCTTTCCCTGAGATCCAGCCCAGCCTGTCCTAGCACAGCTCCAGCCGCTCCCCGGGTGCTGTCCCTGCTCACGCAGAACACAAATCAGTGCCTGCCCCTCCTCTGCCCCTGGTGAGGATGTTGTACTCCGCAATGAGGTCTCCTCTCAATCTCCTCCAGGTTGAACGGACCAAGCTGCTCCTCACATGACTTCAGTGCCCTTCACCATCCTCGTGTCATTCCTTTCGACACTCTCTAATGGCTTAGTATCTTTCTTACATTGTGGTGCCCAAAACTGCCCCAATATTAGAGGTGGGGCCACACCAGTGCAGAGCAGAGCAGCACAATCCCCTCTGGCCCGGTGGTGATGCTGGGCCTGATGCCTCTCAGGACCACCCAGGTCCCTCTGCAGAGTCTCTCTGCCAGTGTTCCCCCTCCTCCCCATGTTCCTACCACTCCCCATTTTCTCACTGCTCCCCGTGTTCCCCCTGCTCCCCACATTCCCATGCTCCCCATTTTCCCACCGCTCCCCGTGTTCCCCCTGCTCCCCACAGCCACCGAGCACTGTCCCTGCCCTGGGGAAGAGCCTCGGGCCCAGCCTATGCAGCAGCCCTGGAGCTCTGGCAGTGCCATAACCCCTCAGAACCTGCTCAGCCCCACAGCAGGGGCAGAGAGGGGCTGTAAGGGCTTCACCCGACGAGTCACTTGGGCACCTGCGGGAGCATCCACAGGAGTCACTGCCAAGGTCTCACACCCGACCCACTAAGTCACTGCAGTGAAACGAGTTTGTACCAATGTCCCCCAGCCAAGGAGCTTGCTCACCTGCGTTTGCTGGCCAAACGCTGAAAATAATTGAAAGTGCAGCAAGAACTGATCATGACTAACTGCGCATAGGCAGTATATTAAAGGAGTTTCCTGTATGTAATGTTCTGCTTAAAGCCAAAATGTACATCACATAACCTTCCAAGGCTCAGCCTGTCCTAGCAGTAATTATCCACAGACCTCTGCTGCTCTACCACAGCTAGATCAAATGGTCAGTGTGGGAAGAGAGGTTGAAAAGACCTCAGTTCTTTTCCCTAAATACAACCATGTATGTTGTTTGTTGTGCTTCAGCGCTTTACCACACAATAAAAGATGATGGCCATGCTCAGAGATGGCCTTTGTCTAAGGCTTTAAAGATTGGAATCATGTTGTAGAATTTCAACTTCTAAAACAGTTCATCTTTAAACATGTCGTAACCTTTAAAGCAAAGCATGAACATATCACCTTCTGTGCATGTTTCCCCACTCAAAAGCCAGTAAAACAATCCCAAAATGATAATAAAAAGACTTAAGCCAGTGCCACTCATTAGAAGATCTAACGCCAGTTGGTAATAGCAGTAACACTGTCAGCTTTGCAGTGGAACCAGCCTCTGCATCAGCTCTTGTTCTGAAATGGGATAAGCAACACCAACTTCTCCACATCCCATCCCTGCAATCAGGTCAAATCCCTCGCCTAAACAAGGCCAAGATAACAAACTGGTCCTTCAATTGGGACTTATTTGTGTGCAGACAATGGTACCCTGCCTTTCTCACAATCCACCGCCAGCTTTTCCATACAGAGCACTCAAATCCTCCCCCAGTGAAGTCACTCCTGTCCTGAACTCCAGAGGAGGAGGATCTCCCAGTGACAGCTTCTGCTTGGCTACTGCTTACTATCTTGGAATTTCAAGAAAGAGTGAAACAAAAAAAAAATGGATGAAACTGTCGTGGTGTGTCCACTGTTGATTTAATACATAAGGCCAGACTATGTAAATATGAAGCTCCTTAAGTAGTCCCAGTAGGATAAAGTGTGGCCATAAAATGCCACCAGTTTCCAAAAGTACTGAAAGTGAAAACACTGGACACATGTCAAATCCTTGCACTGTGAAATTCTGCCTTCATGTGAGGAGAGATGACATGATTCAGCCATTTACCTTGTAATTATTCTGTGCAAACAAATCTTTTCTGACTTTCCCAACTCTTAACATTGAAAAGAAGCTCTGGACAAAAGTTCAGGAAGTCAAATGGCAGAAATCCCAAATGCAGCATATATAAACACCTATTTTTTTCCCCTCATAACCAACATTCATTCAATGGAACAGTTCACTGAAACAAATGTAGAAACACACACATAACCAGCTCATTAACATCCCATAACCCTGCAGTTTGCAAATGCCAAGGGAAAAAGGCAAGGCAGAAGGAGCTACTGAAGTGCATATTTGCTGGATGCTCTGGGGTAGAGCTGTAAGGGTAACACACAGCTATAAAGGAAATACAGAGTGGAAGAGTTATAAACCGTGCCTCAGTCACACATCCTGTCTCCCTCCCACACGCTCAAAGAAAATACGGCGTAAGGGGAGAAGGCAGAGTGCTCAGGAGAGCACAACCATCGCTTGACACCGGCGCTGGGAAGCAGAGAGCCTCGCCCGAGGCGTGTTAACCCAGCTCCTCCGGCGCTGGGGATTCCAGGAGCACTGCTCATCTTTAACCCACGGCTGGAGACACCAGCCTTATCACGCTGCAAAAGAACAAAGCTGAATGAAATGCAAACTCTCCTCCTTACAGCATTCTCCCCCTGTCTCCTCCCTTCCTTCTCCAGCGCAGTCCTCAGGAGCTCCGGCACACATCTGAGCGGCTGCCAGCAGAGGAAGCCAGCGGTTTCCATACACACATCACGCCACAATGTGGGAATTCAGGAAACAACACAAGAAAGGGGTTCCTAATAACTGCTCCAGCCTCCTCGGGCCAATTTATGCAATCACACAAAGGTCACGGTAGTTGTGTTTAAAAGCACAAAATATAAACGCCACAACAGCAACTAGTTCAAAGCAGGAATTTAAATCTTGGGTTTAGGAAGTGTTCGGATGACCTGAAATTGCTCCACCTAAAATTTTGTAAGAGGTTGTCCTTCACATTCTTTAAAATTCCTCCATCTTAAACTTCCTCCCTCCAGGAATCGCTGTAACTCTGCCGCCCTGTGTCCCCAGCAGCTGGAGCTCAGGAAGCTGCTGATGTTATCCCTCCTGTCCGGGCACCGCTGCTCGGTCCGGGCTCAGTCAGCAGAGAGGGGCGTAAATTAATTTCCATGGATCTCTGAGCTTGGGCCAGTTTAACAGAGCTTTTCTTCTTGCCCATGCAAATAAACCCATAGCAGGGCTGGGAAGTGCTGTTTAGCTCCTGAGACCACACAGGATGCCCCCACCGTCAAAGCAGGCGTTGCTTTTCCCAGGATGTAAACATGTTGTTGGGTGAAATAAAGACCCTACAGTAAACAGACAGAAATGCAAGAAACAGTAAAAAACATTCAGAAGAAGAGCTGAGTATGTTTACCAAGTGAGTAGGAGCAAGGAATAGGCATTTCTGAAAAGACAGATTTCATTTCTTTTCATAGAAGCCAAAGTCATAAAATCACAGAATGGTTTGGGTTGGAAGGGACATTAAAGCTCATCTCATTCCACCCCCTTGCCATGGGCAGGGACACCTTCCACTAGACCAGGTTGCTCCAAGCCCCGTCCAACCTGGCCTAGAACACTTCCAGGTCAGTTTGACAGATGGATTCAGTGAAGAAAAATAAGCAAGTGAATTAACACATTACAGGATACAGACAAACACAAGACTAAAGAAAACCTGGTAAGAAGCATATGAAATGTATGAAGAAAGCACCAAGGTACAGCTCCTGCTCATGTGAGGTTTTGCATGGTACTGCCTGTGAAGATTTTAAAAAGTATGTCAGTTTGGGAGTTACCTCTAACAGAGTGTAACTCAAGTGCAGAATGGTTTCTCAGGAGAAGAAAGGACCTACACAGGAAGGGGGAGAAAAAGAACAGCTTACCCAGTGAAATGTAATATAGAGGTCAGCAGTGACATGTTACCCAGGAGGTGATTTATCAGGTACCATCTGTAAAGGGAGTTATTCTAAATTATGCTGAACCTTGGCCTCTTTCTATGCAGAATTTCAGAAGAAAGATGTGTAACCAGGAGAGTGATAAACACCTGCCAACTATGAAAAAATAAATGTTTCAGCTTTGCCCTAAACACATTCACACCCAGTGCCCTACAGTTAAATCCACGTGGGGCAAAATGAGGACAGGAGGGTTAGTCTGAACCAAGGGATTTCTGTGCAAGGCATTATTCTTCTCCCAAAGAGGGTCCTGTAAGCCATTAACTGATGTCCATGTTAACAATCTGGATGTAGGGAAGTTGACCATTTCCCTTGCTTATCTGCACTCTTCCTCTCATGTCTCTTTAAAAAGGAAGCATCTTCTCAAAATCTGCTGAAATTGATTAAAAGATTCCTTCAACTTCCAGTGGATTTGGACCAGAGTGAAGTGTAACAGTAAGACTTGGAGACCCTGGACTTCAACACTGTATTTGCTTGCTCTCAATGACTAATGAATTATGAAATTACACTTAGGTATGAAAATACACTTAGATACCCTTAGAACAAGATGCACAGCAGGTTCTGCAGCAAGAAACAGACTTGATAATCCTGATATTGCAATGACCATAAAGACTATGAGGGGACAACAGCAGCTGATTTAAACCAAAAAGCTTAACCTCTTCCAAGTCTCCAGGCCTTATAATGGTGCAATGATATTGATAAATACCATGTGGATGGGGAAGAGGGGTGCTTTTTGATTTAAAGCTCTTGCAACTTGTTTTTAATGTTGATGTCAGAAGCAGACTCAGGACTGAGAAATGAAGGAGGCCAAACCAACAGCAATCTTTGGCTGGAAGCAAACTTCCACTGCCTGGGAAGTTTACAGGTGTGGTCTCAGCAAAACGCTGAGTGCCAGACACATGTTGGAGCTCCCCTAATTATAAGAGCAGGACCATCTTCCCCCAGTACAGAGAAGCTGTACCTAAGAGTAAACAGCTTATTTTGAACATGAAATTAAAGAAGAAGAATGAAAGGAGAAATAATTTTATGTACAAAAAAGGTCAATGCATAGGCATGAAATAGATTCATTTCTGTTAAATAAATGCTTCCAAAAGTGGCAGTTAGAATTTTTCTGAACACACAGGTGTGGTGCTACAAACAATCCTGTAGTAAGCTACAAAAATATTGATAAAGACAACAAGATATCAAGTTGCAGGTAATTGATTAACATTTTATTTTCACAGAAATTAAAAATTAAAACTAGAATTATGGAACAAAGTCTGATTAGATTTTACAATTGATTTCACAAGCTGATGCAACATTCTAGAAGAGCACCAGCACTCTCTGCTGGTGATCCTTGTTCAGTAGGTACTGAGAGAAAAACGAGAAATGAAAATGCATTATGTTCTTGACATGAAATGTCACTTTTGTTTTAAGTGGGTGAATAATTAGATCCCTATCAATTTGACAAACAGCAACTCTAGGAGCTAGTTATGGTTTTGGAAACAACATAATCATTACTAAGAACTGCACTTACTTTGGCCAATCATCGTTCACTGACGTAAATTCCATTGTCACAAACAAACATCTGATGCAAATGCTTCTCTCAGCAGAAAGCACTTCTGTAGTGCTGTAGCACAAAGACAAGCTGGTGTGAGAAACTCCTGTGATGCCAGATCTCTAGGCTGCACCTTGACTTTTCATCAACTTTAGTGCTATGTCAAAAAACCCAGCTCTCCTTCAGAGAGTCCTCCTACAGCTTCAGCATCTCCCCTGGCAGGAGTCACAATGGAAATGCTGCTGCTTTCATCAAAGCAAACCTGCTTCCAGCCCTGTCTCTGTACCACCTTTTGCCTGGAAGCTGGAAAAGCTTTGATTGCCTCTCCCCAAGATGCACCCAAACCTTGTCCACACTGCTCCTGGATCACCTTACCACCCCTGAGCCAGGCCCTGCACCAACAGAGCAGCAGCAACGAGATAAACCCAAACCCAAGCACCCAGGTGACAGCGGCCCCAGTTTACAAACTGCTCAGATCAGTAAGAAGGGTTAAAAACTGGCAAACTGAATCCACAAGCAGCTCATGAAGTGTGGGAAACAAAAGAGACAATTTAAGGGCAGAGTATTCATTTGCAAAGGGCTTGAGTTACTTGGCTTTTGCCATCTGCTTCCCCAAGGCCATTTTTCAAGGTAACTTTTTGTTCTTTAGTTTCAAATGTAGTTGTGAAAAGACATCACACTCCTTCTTAGCTAATGAACTAAAGCTGAGTACGTATTGAATGGCTTAAAATAATTGCCTTTTAAATTCCCTGGGGGCAAGAGGGAAAAGCAATGTCAGAGATGGAGTTTTTCTGCCGGGCTACAGTGGGATTTGCATCAGAGCTTTACCTGATGAAGCTGATCTAAAGATCTCAGACACCTCCACAAATACTCATTTACACTATGGTATTAAAGACAAAGAAACCCAAGGTTTACAAAAAAAATTAGACAAGAATTCAGAATGCAGTCCTATCACTCTGAGCCGCAGTAAAGGCAATACTCTGCTCTGCACAGCTGGGGCTGGACCTGCCAGCACAAGGACTTCCAACACGTGCAGGGCACTCAGGAACTTGTTAAAGGGGATGGCTTCAGGTATCTGGGATGCTGAAGAGATGCACTGGGAAGGGGAAAGGGGTCCCACTCATTCCCAGGGAGGGGCAGAGATGGTCCACTGAGCAGGTGGAGGGTTCAGCCACAGCTGGATTAAATGGTGTAGGAGCAAGAGCTTCCAAAGTCCCGTGGTGGGTCTGTCCCCCTCCTTCACATGGGAGGTGTCTGGAGCAGGACTGTGAATCCCCTGGTACCCAGGGTCAAGATTGTGAAAGCAGTTCCACGTCTGGCAGGACACAAATACCACCTTAGGATCTGCTTCATTACATCCCCATATGTAAGCCACATTTTGAAAATCTGACCTTTGCTTTTTCAGAAAAAATCTGAATTTTAGTAATCGTGGGGCTTAGAGGGGAATTGGTGCAGTGCTCAATCCAGAAACTGCAGCAATTAAGGTGAAGTTCAGGAAAAAGCAGTTAAAACAGCAGGCCAGAAATTGAAACCCAGGGTCTGGTCAGTAGATATCTGTATATTAAGTGCAGCAAGATACACAGCACTTTCAACTATTTTTCTTTATGAAGCAAAAATTGGGAAGAACAGCTCCTGAATTAGAGAAACTGCAGAAATAGCTTCGAGGTTTAAAAAGAATACACACAGTGGTAAAAATATTTGAGTTTTAACATAGTCATAAGTCAAAGTCAGGGAGAACTGTTCTACTGCATTCTGCTCCTGACAAATCTCAAATTCTGGAGAGCTTCACATCTTCTGAGAGTCCCAAGAAACTTTTTAGGCATTCAGGGCTCCCTGACACTTGGCAGAATGGGGCAGAGTGACAGCCAAATGCCAAGCACGGCTCTAAAACACTTCATGGTTAACAAACACTTCTGCCTTAGGGATCAGAGCAAGTTTCCAGCTGTAGAAAAGGAAAAAAAAGGTTTAAAACTGAAGTTTTCTACTTTTCTAGGAAGTTCATATTGTGAACATGACAGCACTCAGCAAGAGATCACTGATCTACAAGAATGAGAAGATGCTCAAAGCCTTGAGAACCTGAGTAACTCTAGGAAATTAACATGATTACTTTTTTAATGTTATTAACTATACATGCCAGACTGCTCCTAAATATTCTCTACCCACATTCCTACCCACACCTTTACCTTCCTACCATAGGAATTCTGTATTCAGCTCTGTCCCTTGATCATTAATGCAGACTCCTAAGCTTCAGACTTCAAAGCAATGCACAGCTAAGAGTCACAGGCACAGGACTGGGGCAGCATCAGACCCTCCCTGTGCAGGAACCTCCGTCTTCTGTTCCACTTCATTGTGCAAACACCTCTTTCTACCAGGACTAGAAAATCCAGGGATTTATGTAGGCCTTTCCACAGATTCAGTTAGTAAGGAAACCCAACAGTGCCTCGTCTCCTTCCACCTTCCAAACACTGGAAAATCAAAGGAAATGGGAATGTCTCCTGGGGTAAGGGAAAATTGTGAGCCCTCCATAAATATGCAAGGGAAGAAACCAAAGGCTTCATGGTGTGGATATGCACTTCTCCAGGAGCCCTCTGCCCTGCTCCTCCCTCCCATGAGCCACCTACGGTGATGTTCTTAGGCAACTTGGTTCGGCTGCAGAGCCTCACCCGCACCACACCGAGCGTCACCTACAACAGGGGTGGGTTTGTTTTATTCCTGGTTTTTCTTTTACATTTTTCCTTCCTGTGTCCCTCACGACTTTCTTCCATTCTCAAGCTCTCCCTTTCTCTTTCTCAAAGTGTCTGCTTACTTCCACAGGTTCTCCTCTGTCACCTGTAGCTCATTTCCAGCACCACCATCATTACTTAGAGCTCCAGTCGTGCCTCACTGCTCAAAGCTTCCAGCACGTGAAACTGAATTACAGTGAACAGGTTATAAATGAAGAAATTACAGCACAGATGTGTTGCAGAATGCAGAAAATTGGATATTCTGTGAATATTCTATGAACAATTCATTGTGCAGTTCCCAGGAAAAACAGGCCTGTGTTTACAGATTTCAGGAGAGCAGTTCTCAGCCTTGGAGTAAGAACTTATCTGTAAGAAGAACATCTGTTGATACTCCCTGAATTCCTCTGGATGAGATCAAGGAGATGGACCTCAGGGGGACTAATTAACATTAAGACCAATGGTCGATGAAATCTAGGTGGCCTGAGAATGAACAGTTCTAAGCTGACCAATCATTTGATATAAGGATGTAACTGAAAAGCACAGATGATAAATACAAGGTGTGATATGTTAATAAAGATCCCTTTGTGGCAGTGGATCCTTTTGTGGCAGGAGATTCTTTTTGGCTATTGATTCACTGCATGAAGTGTGTGTGTGAGTTTGTGAGCCTTAAGGGGCCCGTGCTGCCCTGAAGTGGCTCTGGGACGAGCTTTCATGTGAGCTTTTGTATTTATATATATATATATATCTATATTTTTCTTTTTATTTTACTTTACAGATGTATCAAGATAGAGATCTCTCCAGGACCCTAAGGGGACTTATGGACTCATTTGAATGTAACTTGCAATCATCATTCCTTTGAGTTACATTTGAACATTACACCAGCACTCCTTGGCAAAGATGAAGCCCCATCAGGGCCAGGCAGGAAGGCAGGCTGGGCTTTTCCAGCTTTATTTGTACCTCCTCTTATGCCACCAACTTTCAAGGCAATTACACACCACCAGACTAACACAGGTACAAGTTTCTTTAGTGGTAAGAGCGTTGCTACGAGGTCATGGGATTCAGGAATTTTCATGGACAAGATGGTCTGTGCCTGCTCTGGTGTAAGTTAGACACTGCAAGGGCACAGTAAGCGAACCTGTGGTAGATACAGACACTCCAAAGTGCCTTCATCAGCCTCATGATCCCTCGTTAAACACCGAGCTAAAGCAAAGTACTGATGGTGTTACACAGGGATGATTTATTTACTGAGAAGGTGAAATGTAAAGCCAAACTCAGAAATTTCTCTGCCTAATGAGAACGTTGCAATTAGGTCATTGCTGAATGCTGTGTAACCACAAATTGGAGCAAAACCATTCCCACAGAATAACTAATATGTGACAGCAGGTATTTGGAATGAGAACAAGGATTTCATCCACACAGCCCTGCTGCTGAAATATGCAGATAAACAGCAGCCCTGAGACAGCCAGCTCCCCACACACAGGGGTTGGGATACACAGACCCAGTTTGTCAATCTAGAGCCTAAATTCCATGAACAGGAGAGTTCATGTCCAACTTTGATGAAATTTGGCAAGGTGTCCAGAGCAAGTTCTGGGGTCAGAATTCTATTTAGGTCATGGATGAACTGGATCCAGGCCACAACCTTCTTTATATTTTCTGGACTCTGGTTTGAGCAATGCTTTTAATTTCCAAACTCTATTTCTGCTAAGAAATTCAATCAGTTCTGTGCTTGACCTTGCTCAGCTCAGGCTGGACGTTTTAGTAAACAGGAGACCTTTATTCAAATGGCAAAGGACTTCAACAGCACAGTCTCCAGGCTGCTTTGGTCACTGAAATGCTCCAGGGGTCCTGCAGGTGGAAGTCCATATTTTTGGGGCAGACAAGTCAGGAGAGGGAAGATCTGTGGGATAACAGGATCCTGTTCTGCTCAGGGAGATGAGCTTATAAGGCTGTGCCTTTGAACACTGCCTTTTAAGTGTGGCACGTCAGTTTACAACTGGGGGTTTCTCTTAATTAGATTGTATTCTTAATTATTTATGGCCTATAATATCTGCAGAGGCTGCCCAAAACCTGAGCCTTATAAGGATAATTAGAACAATCATATTTTTACCTCTTTTGTAAAGCACCTTGAGCCTCGCTGATGAGACAGGCCAGGGCTGGATTAGATGCTTAATGAAAAATTATCATTAAAAAGTGGAATAAAAATGAAAAATTAACTAAAATGGAATTAGCCATTTTATGCTGCATGAGGGCTGAAGTGTGGGTCATTTCTTAGAGGCAACACTGAAAATTTTAACCAGACAACTGAGTGGGGACCTTCTTGATGCATCTCATGATGGGACAGTGCAAGTGAGAACGCCAAGGACAGGACAGGGCAGAGCAGGGCAGGGCAGAGCCCGGCCCATCTCACAGCTGGGCAGAGGCCATGGCTGAGGGCAACAAACATCCCCAGCACTGTCTGGACTGGAAAATGTAGCCGGGAAGGGGCAGGACGGCTCCGTGTTCTCTTCACTCCCACTCCGCTGTCCCCACAGGCTCTCACCGCCTCGTCCCCACAACCCGAGGGGTGTCTGTGGTCCTGGGGGCTGCGGGATGAGCCACAGACCCGCCCTGGAAGGAGGAGACCTCCGCGAGGGCAGCGGAGAGACTCGGCTCCCCTTTCCCCGGGTGGTGCTGGGGAGGAACGGCCCCATCCACAGTCCCATCCCCATCCCATCCCATCCCCGTGTCCCCAACTCCATCCCCATCCCCATCCCCATCCACGTCCCCAT
>VXAU01004667.1:337916-392611 GCA_013399695.1 Formicarius rufipectus | reverse complement strand
CCCAGCCCCATTCCATCCCCAGCCCCGTCCCATCTGCATCCCATCCCCCTCCAATCCCCAACTCCATCCCCAGCCCCGTCCCAATCCAATGCCAGCCTCTCCATGTCCTTCCTGGACTGAGACAGGATTGAAGGGGCAGCCTCAGCCTTGCCCAGCACAGAGGGACAGTCGCTCCTCTGCTCCTGCTGTTCCTGGTGGAGCCCAGGGTGCCACTGGCCTTGGCCACCTGCCTTTAATGTCTCTTCCACGGTGTTTCTTACGAACACCCTCCCTTGCCCCAGAAGGACTCTAAACAAAAGCCATAAAAATGTAAAAGCCAGACTGTCAAAGATTCACGTTGAGAAAAGTTGCCACGTCAAAATAATTTAGGAAGACCAGTGTGACTCCAGACAATAGAAAATTTAAGATGTCATATTTTACCATGGCAATACCCAGGTGTTAAAGAGTATTAATAGGCAAAGCTTTAAAATAAAAATCTGTAAACTCTGTCACTGGAGTAATCAGCTGCTGTGTACAGCTCTTGCAATCTCAATGTGAAGGTGTTTCATCCATTTTTATTTACAACCCATAAAGCTGAGTATCTCTCTGGCCTTATGAGGTTCACTGTGTTGAGCACACAGAACCATGCATAAAAAAGCCATGTGGAAACAAAAGGATATTTTAGAGATCTGAGTACAAAGCATCCAAAGCCAGGTGGAAAAATGCATTTAAGCACAGACATTTGCATTCACAGAGCATTATTACTCACTGCTGTATTTCATTAAAGACAGCTTTGTTTTGTTACTTTTGATGAAGAGAGGAAAATCCCAGCAGAGGATTTTCCAGCTTCCACTGTAAACACCCAGAAGGGAGGGATGGAGGGCAGGTGTGTTACTGCTCCGTGGGAATCCAGCAGCACGGGGATGTAAGAGTGACACAAAAAAGGGGCTGTGCTGTCACAAGGCCTTATCTTTGAGAGCCAGACAAGAATGTATTAAAAAACATGGTGGAATGTTTGGTTTTCTAGTACTGGATTTCCAAAATCTATAGTCTTTCTGTGGCTGACAAGCTCCCTCCTTCCTTTTGCCTTCCTCCCGCAGCTGCTGGGGGTCTGCACCCCTGCTGGGAAAACAAGAGTACAGCGAGCAAGCCCTCCCAGCAAAACTGCTTGAGAGAGGTACAAAGGATGGGAGGGGGAGGAAACCAGAGTGCTGCAGTCATTTGCAGCAGCTCTCGTTTCTTTGCAATGTCAAGATTTAAAATGTAATGATTATGTATTTCATACTTGCTTCAGCATTACTGAGTTTAATTGACTAAGTAAAACCTGGCAAAGGGGCTGTGTCTGCTGTAACACATGCTTTCATGTTGTTTTGGTAATATTACATACATACATACATAGAAATGAACTTAAAAGCATAGTCTGTGTTGTGGCCTGCTCATGACCTCAGATTTTCTCCATGGTTCATCCTGGCTGCTTTATATTGTACAAAATTTCATGGGAAGCAACACCACCACTGCTGTGAATTCACTAGGAATCAAAACAGCCTATCCTTACTTTGACACCACTTTTCTTGGCTCCAGCAGGAAGAAACACCAGTTCAGCTGGAGCACTGCATCTCCTCGCAGCTGCTGGGAGCAGAGCTGTGCCTGCTGACATCGTCCCAACCCAACTCCACAGGTCAGGCTGAGGTTGGAGGAGGCCCCAGTTTGGTTTAGAGCCACCCTGCACTCACATTTGGGTCCTGCAGCAGGTACAGGAGCCAACATATGACAGCCAATATGGAAATCCCCACTCCAGCCCTATTACAGGTTGATGGGCCTCTGCTGACAGTACTGTGGCTCCACGACACGCACGTGCCACACACAAACCTCTCTGTCCAAATGTGCAGTTTTACTCTGCTATTTTTCGTGCTTTTAGGACCACAGACTTGAGCAAAGGCTCATTGCAACTGTTTGCCTGTGGCTTCATTTTTATCTGCCTCCATTTTCAAAATTTCCCCTATATATATATATGACATTAAATACATTAGTTGCCTACTATTAGGCAAGTTCTCTGGGTAAGAAACACTTAAATTTGCCCCCTTTTTTTTTTTTTACCTGACTTGCACATTCAAAATGTCATCTTACTTTATTACCAGATGATATGGAAGAAGGTATTTTAATCATGAAATCTGAAATAAGGACAACATACAAACGGGAGCACTTTAAATATGTTTATTCAGCAGCTATTACAACCAACCTCCAAAAAACTGGAGTCCCCTCTTGTTTCTGAACCGTGCCAAGTGATGAAAATGCCTCTAAGATGGAAGCTGAACAGTGCACTCCTTTCTGAGATGTATGTCTTACAGGGATTAATCTCTTTGAAAAGGCAAAATATAAATATATACACTCTAAGTTCACAACAACAGTTTCAACTCACTACGTTAATTCAAGTGGGATAACAGTGGACAAACCCACATCATGTAAACTGCAGTCGGAAAAATCTCTCTCTCTCCTCCTCCAAGCCTGTCCCGTTCACATTCTGGGATGTGCCTGTCACAGAGCTGGAATACAGAAGCTGAAGTGTTGGATCTCAGGGGCTGTGCACAGGATGGGACGTGGGGCTCTGCTCTCTACACATTGCTCAAGGCATCCACACCAGGAAGAACCTTCCCTGTGAGAGGTTAAAACACAATAAAGTTACAAATCCCTCTGTGCTCAAACAATTAAGCTTTCCTTTACAGGTTACAATGCAACATTTAAACATATTAAAAAAGAAAAAAGTAAATCAGAAATCATAGGCTGAAAGTGGAAGAGCTTGGCTCCACATACACTCCTGTTGACCACTGTGGTTACATGGACACTGCTCCACACAGCAAGTCCTTGTGCAGCCCTCCAAGGACCCAAAGCACCCTGGATGTCAGCAGAGATTCCTGATGTACCCCAGCCATCAATTCTCAATTAACAGTAAGGGTACATTTCTATCCAAGTCTCTGCTAGGGTCAGATCCATCTTTTTCAACTAAATTTGATGGCAAACAGATCTTTGATCGGATTTAGAGAGTTGCTGCATATTTTCTTCAGTCCCTAGTGGCATGTAAATAGAATTTTGGAGTGTGTGGTGGAAATTTTAAAAATTAAGAAAAAAAGCCTCCAAAGAATCTTGAGTCTTTCACTGGGACTAAAACACCCAAGTCAAGATATTTTCATGCTTCAATCCAGCTGACAGAAGCAAGGAATATATTCATCTTTAAGTATGAAGGCCCAGATTATTCAAGTGCAATGTTTACTAAAGCATTTTTAGCTTTTTGTCCCACTTTAATAATGATGAGACACCACTCTTTTTTTGCCTTTTTTCAGAAAACTGACCTAATGCTCAAGCTGTGCAACAGGACTGAATTTTAACCTTGTTCACAACTCACTGGTTTGCTGGGTTTTATGGGGATTTCAACCTCCCTTTTTAATCTTCAGAAGCTTTTCCAATTAGCCAGACTTCTGTTACATTTAAAAGATCACACACAAACCCACATTTTGGGCCAAAATTCAGACAAGTCTGCCCTTTTCAATACACAGTGTTTCCTTCGAGCCATCCGCATTCCTTCCCTTTCCCATCACTCCCTAGGCAACAGAAACAAAAGCTTTGTCTCCCGTGGAACTGCTGAAAATAGCAGCTGCAAGGCAATTTCTCCTCTCCAAAGAAGATGACAGCAATAGATAATTTACACACATTGGGAAACAGCTAATTCCCAGAGGAAATGAAAACTCGTTTTGAGTACAGTGTAACTCGTTAGAATGCAGTCAATCCTCATCCTTTTGTGCCACGTACCCTCGTGCAGGGCTGTCAGTGAGCACCAGAGGGCTCCCCAAAACCAGGAAATTCCCAAGTGCTGACAAGTTCTCTGAAGAATTCCAGACTATTCTGATGAGATTTCCTTAACACCAACCGGGCATTTTAACGGGCTGGGCAGCATGTCCCGGGGGATCACCTACAAAAGTTCTCAGTTTTGTTTTCTATTCCAGCTTTTTTTTTTTTTATTGGGAGAGGCAGACCGGGCTGTTTGCAGAATACTCCATTTTCCTCCCTCCATGAGGGCTACAAAAGAGCAGCAAGAGGAGCTCACTGCTCCAAAGCTATGTCCAAACTGTACATGGTGGGACAGAGAAGACATCCACTCCCCCTTTGTGCTTTCTTGACTACCAATACATAGTACAGCACCCAAAAATTTGGATTTACTCCAGCAAGTGAAGATAAAAGAGCAGTTACCCTCTAGCAGCTCCAGGCTGGCACCACCTCCTGTGCTGACATGGCTGACTTTATCCTCAGTGTTCCACTTGGCACAGCAAGTAGCCGTATCTCCACCACCTGCAGCGCAAATAGAATCGATGAGACACAAAAAATTCAGATGTTATTCACCTGAAAGCCTTGCTACGAGCTGGCCCTGCTCCCAAACACTCAGCATCAGTACATGCAGCAGTTTTTAGAGCCCCATCTTGAAGCTGAAGGATAGCTAAAAGCACGAGGAAAGGAAAGAAATTTGACAAGTATTTATAATATAATGCTGGCAAGAACAAACTTCCTTGCTGCATTTAGAAAGAACAAACACAACTACTTACCAATAATGGTGATGCAGCCTTTTCCAGTTACTTCTACAACTTTGTCCATCAGGGCTTTGGTTCCTTTGGAAAATTTGTCCCACTCAAACACCCCAACTGGACCATTCCACACAATTTGCTTGGCCCTTCCCACGACTTCAACAAACTTCTTCACGCTTTCAGGGCCACAGTCCAGGCCCTAAGGCAAGGGAGAGAAGCAACAGATACAGTCTCTGCTGACCCTCACATCATCCATGTCCAGCTGGGATCCCCAGAAGCTTCCCCCTTTGCCCTGGATCTGAAGCAAGTTTCTCTTACACACTGACAGATTTGCCAGCAGCTGCTGCAAGAGAGAGGGCTGTGGTGTGGCATTTATCTTCCTAATACCAAGAAGTCAATTTTAAACCTTCGGATGCTTGAAGGCTTAGTTAGGAAGCTTTACCAACTCTAACTTAAATTCCCAGTAAAAGGGATTCCAAATAAAGGGCTTACTGCTGCAATCAGATGTGAAAGCTGCAGCAGAATTCTGCTGTTTTAATCCAAATCTCACGAAAGCTACTTAGACTTTGAAATTCAGGACAAACAACAGGGCTTCAATTTCATTAAATCAACCACAATTACTCTTTCTTCTCCTTTAGGAGGTGTCCTGCCCACTGCACTGCTGCCTGTGCCTCCCTTCAGTCCCTTGCCTATTCAAACCTACCATCCAGCCAGCAGGGATGCCTGAAGCCACTGTGGCTTCCCCAGTCTGTGCATGCTCATCAAATTTGTCAGCAGTGATGAAGTCAACAGGTAGAGTAATCTTCACACCGTTCTTCTCTGCCTTGGCCATCAGGTCCTTGACAATTTTTGATCCCTCTTCATCAAACAGAGAGTTGCCAATCTAGAGAAATTATTTGTGAGAAGAGAAAGATCTGGGTCTAGTTCCTGGTCATCACAGAAGAGAAAAGAAGCAGCCAAGCTCAACTACTCAGACAGCAAATCTGGAAAGCCAGTTTTCTTAAAGCACCTAGTGAGACCCCAGCAGTAATCAGAGTTTTGCGAAGGGACTTTCAAGTAACTTCTCAGTGCTCCCTGCTCTTCCAGAATGCTCAGTCAGTGGTCCACACCAGAATACAGGAGCATTCAGACCATGTTCTTTACTAGGAGCAGACACAGAATTTCTCTCTTCTTACCTCCATGTTGTTGAGCACTTTGAGGAAGGTGAATGCCATTCCACCACCTATGATCATCTCATTGACCTTATCCAGCATGTTATTGATCAGCTGGATCTTATCTTGAACTTTGGCTCTGGCAAAAGAGAAAAGGAAAAAGAATGAAAAATGTAGGCACTGCCCAAAACTCCTCAGACAAAGTTTACTATTTAGTGATCTTTAGCTAAGAGAGCATGAAGCCTCATAAGGACTTCAAAGATCAAAGCTGAATTAATCAACCTGCTATTTGGTATTGCCAATGTCATGATTGTGGCATTTCAAGGTTGTTCTGAAAGAATGAACCAGAAAAGGGCTTGTTGGGAAAGGGCAGAAAGGGAATTTGGTGAGTTAGCAGGCCAGCATTACCAATTCACCATTTTTTTTCCTATTTAAATATAAACCTAATTTGTTACTTCCCCTGACTGTCCAGCAGTTAACTCACCTCATGAAATACACCCCACAGAGCTGCCCCCTAGACTGGGGGCACACACGACAAAACTGGCCACAACGGGGAAATATTTCTGCACACAAGCAGTCAACTTGCTTTGCACCTTCAAGCCCCTTTGCAAACCAGCTGCAGGGCTGAGCAGGGTCTACTCAGCTACAGCAGGGAACTGTTGCATAATGACAAGTCGTGTCAGTTTACAGAGTGCTGAGCCTGCTGCTTGTACCCTGAACCGGGGAGGAAAGGTCACTGACAATGTCTCAGGCCATCACATGGATCTAACTGCTCTCCCAGTTCATCTGCACGAGCTGCCATGGACTGTCTCAATCTGGGGAATGCAAGAGGTCAGGAGATGATGAACAGACCCTGACCATGTCATTGCAGGAGCAGACATGGTCAGGTAGCTCCTCTCTAAAGAACATCTTAGAGAGATCTCAGGTCTCAGCTACAAATCGGAAATGTAGGTACATTTGAAAGGAAAGCACTTGTTTGAACTGATCCAAAACAACTTTTAATTTCTTACAGAGGACTTAGACAAATAAGGTCACTATGTTCTTAAGGCTTACCCTCCAAGGATGGCCAAGAAGGGTCTCTCTGGACTCTCTAGAGCCTTGGCAAAATAATCCAGTTCTTTCTTCATCAGAAAGCCAGCAGCCTTCTGAGGCAGATTGACACCTACCATGGAGCTGCAGAATAAAAGTGAGAAAAGGAAAATTTTTCTATCAGTACAGGTGCAAACAACCCCATGTCTCACAGTATCACAAAGCCAAGCCTTTAGTGAGCTGCAGCAATGGCAACAGATGCATGAAAACACACACAGGGGCTTTGTTTTCCAGGTTTGACAAGATTACTCGCTTACTTTCTGCAATTGGTTTTGCACAGAAATATTGATATGCAAGACATTCATAGTGTTAACTAGTGATCTAAAACACTGAGGGACAACTAAGCATAGCAAGAACAGAGATTTCTTCTTCCAAGACAACCACTACAGTTTGCAAATATCTAAACACGTTCCATGAGAATAATCACTCAGGAGTGATTAATCTTTTGGAAAAGATGTCTGTTGCAACTGCAGGACAATTTACACAAGCCCTTAGCAAGTAACTGTATTATCTTCAAAGTCTAAAAAGTCACTACAAGCTCTTGTTTCAGCGCTCTCCTGTTCCCAGAGGCAAACTTGAAAGAGCACATACTGATGTCAAATACTTCCAATAAATCCATTACTGAGGAACAAACACAGCACAGTAATGGTGGGATAAGCCCAAAAGGAAATTGAAACTCCTTGTAGGCAAAGCTGCCTGTGTTTCCATGGCAGACATGGTTCTGCAGTTATGCCTGTGAAAGGGAAGTGGATACACACCTGTGAGCTCGGTGGGCAGTTCCAAAAGCATCATTGACATAGATATCTCCCAGTTTGGAGAGAGAGGCTCTGAAAGCCTCCACTTTTGCAGCATCAGCCTTGATCTAAAAAGAGAAAAGGAAGACAAGTTTGTACACTTAAGAGTTGATTCTGAATCTAATGTCAAAGTTAGCAATTTGACTCATAAACCCAAAGCAAAGAAGGACTAATGGGAGGAACTCACTGGTTCATCTGGTAAGTCACTGTATTTCATATCCCCTTTCCCAAAAAGCCAAAGAGGTTTAAATGGTTTGAATTCCACATTAAACTCCGTGAGACTACTATTACAGGCCTGAGACTGTTACCACTTCAAGTTTCCATTCCATCAACAGGAATGAACTGCAGCACTACCAACCCTTCAGTATCTTTCTCCAACAGACTTCCAGCTTTGTGTGGTGAATGCAGGTAACACAGGTGGGGTGTAGAGAGACAAGGCAATGCTGAGATCAGACTCAACAAAGTCATGCTTGATTACTGAACAAAGAAAGTGTGGTCTCCAAGTGCTACAGGTAAAAGGATGAGCTCCTGAAGGACTGGTTTAGCAACCACACTGAGGATTAACTGATAAACAGTCTGATAAATAGCTTGCACACTACAACATGCCACAATGAAAGCAGCCAACTCTGGAAAGCTAGAGAAAAGCACAGTGTATAGCGGGCAACAAGAGATGTATTTCTGTTAAAAGACCTTTTTCTCCACCCCACAAGCATTCTAACAAATCCTTCTGGAATGGCTTATGCAGTTTAGTTTTCCTTCTCCCCATGAAGAAGATGGAAGAGTTCACTTAGACAGTAAGTGACTACTCAGATGTACTTTCAGCCACTTGCTCATGGGGAACAACCCAGACTGGCAGCCAGGTCATCACCTCCTCAAGAGCTTTTATACTCTGATCAGCTCTCCATCCCATGGCCCCTGCCAGTACTCAGATGTGACACCACAGGAACAATGGCAGGTGGGTTCAGCACAGTTTTGGGTGCCCTTTGTAGCAGAGCCTGAGAAGGAGATAAGCCAAAGGGACTACACAGATTCTACAATTCTAAGAACAGAGCTCCTTCAGTCAGTAAATTGCCTTTATGCAGAGGCTTAAACAGGCTTTATGCAGAGACTAAGCGCTCCAGTTAAAACCAGTACCATGTGTGAGCAGAAGGCAAGAGGTTCTGATGAAGGAACCACTACCACTTTGCTTTGGAAAGCCACAGTTTAAGCACCAGTTGCTAACCTGCAGTTTTGCACTGCATCACTGTTTCCATAGCACTGACTTTGGCCTCTGGCAGGATGACAAGCAGGTCTGTCAATGGCATGTCTCTTTGTGTTCAGTGCAGTATGTCCTGTATGCATATACCCAGTTAAATAATCTGGGAATTGCGGAAATGCACAAAACCAAGGGACTGTTTCCCAAAGAAAAACAAATTCTGGCCCCACTCCTCCCTGCCACATACTGGCTCACAGTGGCACACAGTTCTATCAGTGAATAATTCCAGACTTACTCAATTTCTCCTTGCCATCTGCACAGACTCACTAACTCTGAGCTGCTTTCCTCAGGTACAGGAGTTCTGTGTCAGCCCATAAAGGGCACCACCCCATGTCACATTCCACTCCACACACTGGATCTGAACGGAGCCAAGGCTTGTGTAAACTTGTGTAAAGCCAACGGGGTCACCGTTGCTAAGAAAAGCAGCTCTCTGGAGCAAGAACCTTTCCTGACCTTCAACGAAATGTCAGAGGTGCAAGGCAGCCTGATTTCAGACGACTGCTCCTAAGAGCAGACAGCTTTAGAGAAGGCTTTGATAATGCCTGTGCTACAGAATGTTTAAATATCACATTAAAATATTAGCCACATAGCCAGGAAGCATCATTCTTACAGACCTAGTGGCAACAAACTACCTCCCCCACATCCTGGTTTTCATTTTAGACATGAGAAAATTAAAGTCTAACGAGCAGCAACCAGCTTCCTGCACAGTCCGATTTTGTTCCTTTTTCCTTGTTTTACAGACACCTTTGATAGTCACCTATAGCCTTTCACTTGAGCTGTTTCACCTTGGAAACTCACTGCATTCCACTTAAAACTTTTGCACAGCAGTGGGACATGCTGAACGAAAGCTCTGACATCCTTATGAGAGGAAACTCATAATCAGTGTTTTAGACATGCTGCTGGCTCCTTGTCAATCTGCAGCAAAGGAGGTGGCAAGACCAGAGCAAGCATATAGGAAAGCCAGTCTTATTTCACCTTGTTCCCTGAAGCATCCTTCCCTTTCCCTTCTTCTTCTACATGAAATCGGAGGTTCTCTAGCAGGATGACAGAGCCAGCAGCAGGATTAGCACAGGCCTTCTCCACCTCAGGGCCAACACAGTCCTTCAGGAATAAGACCTCCCTGCAAACACAAGACAGACACTGTCACTTCACTAGTGACTCTTCCTGTTGGAAGGGAAAGCATCCAGGTCCATTGACAGGGAGGGCCTGATGCACACCAGACTGCTCATCCACTTTACCTGCCCAAGAGTGCCTTAAGCTCCACAGCTACTGGGGCCAAGGAGAACTTTTCAGGCATGGGAACACCATCTGGGCGACCCAGGTGACTCATCAGAACCACTGACTTGGCTCCATGGTCCAGGCAGTGCTTGATGGTAGGAACAGCAGCCTTGATTCTGTAATGGTACAGAAGAACAAATTAAAAAGGATTCATTAGTTTACCAGGCAAGCAGACTAGAGTTACTTACATAGGAGCCCTGAAAGCTGTGCCTCAAAAGTGATTAAAAAAACCAGAGCACAAGAGCTGGGCTAAAGAATTCCTTAAAAAAGCATCAACAAAACTCTCCATCCCAGCCTATTCTCATGTTTCACTGTCATCTTCCAAGTGATGTAGGACACAGAAGTAAAATGCAATTTGTCATCTAAATCCTGCTGATTCCTTGGCTATCATAAGAAATGCCAGGACAGACCTGAACACTACCAGGCTTCCTGGGTTAGTCTATGATCCTGCATCAATAGTGTAAAGATGAGAATGTTGGGCAGTGAGTATATTGTGCTGAACAAAACTGGCACCTGCATGCAAGTGGCAGAGAAACAGGGCAAGACATCTGTATCACTGTTTCTAAACCCCAAGTCTTTGTGTGCTGCACTGCAACAAATATTCTAATATAAGCCAAAAAGTTACTGTAGTTTGCTCATAGTTGCAGGGGGTTTAATTAACAACTGTTGCACTTGCTCTGAGACACCTTTAATATTCTGGTATGGGCAATGGCAGCTTAATCACAGTGATGTTCAGGTACTGGGTTGAAGTTAGAGAAGAAGCAGACTTTGGTGCCTGATGAAAATTATAGCTCACCTCTGATTGTTGGTTATTTTGTGATCCTTCATTGGAACATTGAAGNAAAAAAAAAAAAATCAAAAACTTTATTTAATAATGAGTGAGGGAACCTGCCAGTAAAGGTGCTGTCTGGAAAAGCAATGTTCAAATTAGAATGAAACGTTTAGCTCTGCCTTACACTCAAGTTTCCTTTTGAAATCAGCATGTCATCAGTCATTTCTGCTTGTGATAAGAGAACGCAAACAGAGAATAAACACTGCTGGAATGGTTCAGTAAAGCTGGGCCACCAGTACTTCCTCATGCTCAGGACCTCAGTAGCAGTGATGCTGAGCAGGAAATTAAACTGAGATTGAACCTTTTATTTTTAACCAGCATCATCTCAGATCCCTGATGAGGAGCTTCCAAGGGAAAGGGAAGTGAATAACGACAGGTGACCTTGTGTTCTCTAATGAGGCCTCTAAATACTTGGTTGGACTACTGTGGCAAGTAGGCAGTTTAAGGCAGCTTTAATTTCTGTTCTCCGCAGTTCTAATCTCCCTGCAGCCGAGTTCTGTGGCTTAGCACATTCTCCTTGGAAGACCTGACTTAGACCTAGAGGTAACTTCCTTAGTCGTGCCAGCTGAAGGGATGGAAGGGAGGAGCTTCATCAGCCGTTTCTCACTGGCATCTCTTGTGCCCATGTGCAGGAAGCCACGTTGCGTAACCTCAGAGGCAGAAATTGCTCTCTGAGCTCCAGAAGGAATACTCATGCCTGTGACACGGTATGGGAGCCAAGAGAGCCAGCTGGTGCTGCTACAGTGCATCTTCCATCCTTCTATACATTGAAGCACAACAGGAGGTTGCATGAATGAATTCTCCTGCAGCCTACTCAGCACGTGAAACAAATGGGAAGATGGACAAAAGCTGACAGCAAAACAGGACTAGCTGAGCAGAAAAATTGGACTGGCAGCTCCAGAGCACAGTGGGCTGATTCTAGAAAGGGGAGAGAAAGGCACCGTTATCTTGCCATTATTCTAAAAGGAGAGAAAAAAAGAACAGCCGGCTTTACACAGCCGTCAGAACTACAAAAGAAACACCCAGCTCAGCCTTCTTCACCACTGCAGACAATTGAAATCTGAGCTCCCCTGAACCCTTTCTCCTCCCCATTCACAACTTCTCCTGAAGCTTCGGCCTTAAGGCAGGAAGCTAAGCAGAGTGTGAGTGTGCCAAAATTACCACGCATAGAAAAAGGAAGACTGTATCGATTTTAGTACTACTGAGAGCACATGGTGACTCGTTTCAGTGAGAAGCAGGCAGATCACCTGCTGTGTTTGAGTAGCCCCTCACAGAATTGCAAAGGTAGATTTGTGCATTAATTATTGGAGATTTCCAGCGGGCAAACCCAATCCATCCTCTGCCAAGGCACAGCTGCTCTCTGTAACATGACTCAGAAAAAGCAAAAAACAAGTCAGATGGGGAAAATAGTCAGGTGTTACAGAAAGATCTCTCCTTGTACCAGATTTAGGAAGCACATGGAAATCCCGAGCAATCTTCTTCAGTATTTGCTACAGGGGCTGATTTCTGGTAAATTTCTAGAAATAACTTCAAAATATGGTTACAGAGACAATATAAAAAGAGCAAGTTGTCTGACAGACTACAGGTAAAAGAAATTATACTTTTGCTATGCTTGCACACTCACAGAGTAGTTAAGAGACACGCAGTAGTCACATTATTGTGACCTTGTACAAACTATCCTATAGCAAGACTACTTCGAGCAGGACATATCACAATGTACCTTGGTGTTTTTATCTACCAGGATTTGGCAGCAATTCCAACATTAGGCTTTCAGCCCTTGACTCTTTATAAATAGGCTACGAATCCCTGTTTTAGGGTTTTATTCCAGGATGCACTGAATCCCCGAAATGATGCCCCATCCCTGGAAGTGTTCAACACCACGCTGGACGGAGCTTGGAGCAACCTGGACAGTGGAAGGTGACCCCGCCCATGACAAGGGGATACACGAGGTCAATTTTAAGGTCCCTTCCTACCCAAAGAAGGTGAAAAGACATGAGCTTTAAGGTCCCTTCCAGCCCAGGCCATTCAGTGATTCGACTCCCGCTGCAAAAAAAGTTGAATTATTAGCGGTATTTGGGTAGTTAGACAGAGCCATAGTTTCACTTTTTTATTGCAATGCTTTTTGATTTTGCAGTAAGGAAAAAAAAGCTGGTAAATAAGCTCTTTTAGGGTAGTTCTCCCGAATAAAAGCACGGCAGTCTGGCTGGAATCACCCTCAGGCAGCCCGTGGCCGATACACGTGCAAGAGAACGATCCACGGCGGCAGAGCCGGGCCGGGATTTACACCCTGCCCTGCGGCCACGGCCCCCGCAGGGGAGCGGGCCCCGTCCGCTGAGGAGAGCAGGAACCTCTCTCACAGGCGACGAGGGGAGAACACCGACACCAAAACCCCACGGATCGCATCGCGCCGGGCCGGGCTCGGCGGTGCTTCTGGGGCCACCCGCCCGGCTCCAGCGCCGAGGATGCGGCAGGCCGGCCCTCGGGAGCCGCACATTCCCCTCGCAACGCCTCACCTCATGACGACCCTCTTGCCCTTCACGTCCACCTTGTCTAGGGTGAGCTTGTTGGAGAGAGACATGTTTGCTACAGGCCCGATCCGACTCGCCTCGACTCGCCCCGCTCCGTTCCGCCGCGTTCTGCCGCAGCGCCGCCCGCGCCGCCGACACCCAGCCCGCCTGGCCCCGCCTCGCCCCGCCCCGATTGGTCCGGACCGCCCCTCGAGCGGCGCCATTGGTCGAGCCTCCTGCCCGTCAGCCGGGGGGCGGGGCTGCGGCCCCGCGCCCGGTCACGTCCCGCACGGAGCCACAGCCGGGCCGGAGGGGCCGAGCGGGATCCGCGGCGCTGAGCGGGGCCTGGTATGGGCTCGATCGGAGTCCGATCTGGCCCCGATCGGAGTCTGATCTGAGCGTAAATTACACACGAGTGTGGCGTGAAAGGGTGTCGACTGGCGGGAATCCTTCAAATGAAGGGCAGGCACCTCCGCAGTTCATCATGGGCCTGGAGCAGGCCAGGTATCGCCTCTTAAGGACGGACAAAACCTGTGGCATTTTTAAGTGACTTACGTAAATATTTTCAAGACAACTGAGGAAAAAAACAACTGCTTGACGGGATACACTTTCCAGCAGCATGATTTAATAGAATCTCAGAACGGTTTGGGTTGGAAGGGTCCTTAAAGTCATCCCATCCCACCCCCTGCCACGGGCAGACACAGCTCCCACCAGCCCAGGCTGCTCCAAGCCCCATCCAGCCTGGCCTTGAACACTTCCACAGCTGAGGCAGCCACAACTCCTGGGCAACCTGTGCCAGGGCCTGCCCACCCTCCCAGAAAAGAGTTTCCTCCCAATATCCCATCTAAACCTACTCTGTCATTTTGAAGCCATTCCCCCTTACCCTGTCACTCCAGACCCTTGCAAATTGTCCCTCTCCATTTTTCCTGCTGACTCCCTTCAAGCATTGGAAGGCCACAATGAGGTCACCCCAAAGCTTTCTCTTTTCCATGCTAAACAATCTCAGCTCTCCCAGCAGAGCTGCTCCATCCCTCTGACCAGCTTGGTGGCCTCCTCTGGACTTGCTCCCACAGGTCCTTTGTGTGCTGGGGGCCCCTGAGCTGAATGCAGCACTGACCCTGCCCTCTGACAGTTCAAGGCCATTCTCTGTTGTTCTCTCACTCCATACCCTGGCAATAGGTTTGTGGTTGCTGTCAAAGCATCACCTGCCTCAATATACGTGCAGTCTCTAACGCAGGGCTGTGCACTGGGCTACAATAGCACAGCGCAATGGGCTGTACTGGGTGAAAAAGGAGCTCATGGTCTTTTGTGTTTTATCCATAGGATAGGCCTTTCTGTTTGCTGACAGGGTTATTTTTCTGCCACGCTCACAAAATGTACAGACATTGCTGAGAAAATGGCAATGGTGAGCTGAGTGCCTGACAAAATCGGTGCTCTGCTGACATTGAGGCCAAATACAGAGGGAAAGCCCCCAAAAGGTAAGTGAAGTGCAGGCAGCATGAGTGCTGGGTACAGTTCTGGGCCCCTTGCTGCAAGAAGGACATGGAGGGGCTGGAGGGTGTCCAGAGAAGGGCAGCAGAGGAGGGTCTGGGGAAGGATCTGGAGAGTCAGGCCTATGAGAAGCAGCTGAGGGAGCTGGGGGGGCTCAGCCTGGAGAAAAGGAGGCTCAGGGGGGACCTTCTGGCTCTGCAAGTCCCTGCCAGGAGAAGGGAGGTGGAGTGAGGTTGGGCTGTGCTCCCAGGGACAGGGACAGGAGGAGAGGGAATGGCCTTGAGCTGGGACAGGGCAGGGGCAGGGGGGGCAGCAGGAGGAATTTCTCCTTGTAAAGGGGGATTAAACACTGGCAGGAGCTACCTAGGGAGGTTTGGAGTGCCCATCCCTGGAGGTGTCCAAGGCAGGACTGGCCGTGGCTCTGAGTGCTCTGGGCTGGGGGACGAGGTGGGCAGCGGGCACAGGTTGGTCTCAGAGGTCTTTTCCAACTTAAATTATTCTGTGATTCAAGCAAGCTGCACTGACAAGATTTTAAGTATGAAGATACATAGAAAGCCAGAGTAATGCATTGCTCACACATGGTGAAGAGAGACTGCCTGTGTGTCTTGGGGCAGAAGGGTGGGAGTCTCCTGCTGCAAGACTTGTCAGAAAGCTTGGAGCAGCCTGGCTTGGCCTCTAAACATGACATAGATCCCAACTTACCCAAGTGATGTGCCAATCCCAACAGCAATAAACACTGAAATACACAACTGGGAACAAACTAACGGGTGATATGGATGGCAGAGACAAGAAAATATCACCCTAGTTTACCATCTATTACTATAAGTCATTCAATCAGGGTTCCAATTAAATTAGGTCCAGTAATGGTCTCAATATTGACTGCAGAGGAAATCTGGGGGGTACCCAGTGGTCACTCCTGTGATGCAGCAAACTAGCCTTGACCTTGCAATTGAACTGCCAAGGACTAGATGAGTCCTTGTAACCTGGACCACCTGGACGGTGCTCGCAGCGTCACCCATGGGCAGGGACATCTGAAAGTGGGGATGCTGCTACAGCATTCACCAAGGCCGAGTGTCAAATCCTAAACTGGTCCTGGATCCAGCCTTCCCAGCACCTGAGAGCACTCCACCTTTGGATCCCCTTTCAGGGGTTGTTCAGCAGAAGAGCTCTTGGGAGTGGGGATGACCTGAACAAAACCACGGCTGCCTAGAGCTGCCTCTATCCGCTCAGCCAGAAACACAAGTGACAGCAAGTGAACAGTCACTCACCTTAAGGGACTCCAGGTGAGGAGATAAGGAGGGGTTCTCCAGATCCGTGGCAGCTGTAACTGTTTAACTGATCTGAAATTAATTCATTTCCTTCTCCCTGTTTTACTTTGTGCTGTGCTGTTTGCTCCAAATGCAAAGGTTACATTCCTTGATGCTGACTCAGAAAGGAAAGCTCTTCCCAGCTGCAGTCCACAAACCAGTCCTTGCAACACCTACTGCTTTCCCTGGTAAATAGATTCATTCATGAGTACAAGGCTGAATTTTAAAGACCTTGCATGTCACCTCCTAGGGATAAAAAAGCATGGAGCAGGAATGTCACGGTGTGTGGCACCCACAGTGGTATATGATAGTTGTGTGCCACAGCTGATTGAGGAGAAGGACAGAGGGACACTTGTGAATCCCCAGGTTGATGTGGGCATTCAGGAATAAAGGACTAAACAAGCCATAAATAAAAGTAAATAAAAATGACCAAGAATACTCTACTCAATAGGACTAGCTCCACTACAACTATATCCACCCAATAGGTTAGGAAAATATTGGATTGGAAGTCTGTAGTGATCTTGGTGCACTTAAAAAAATCATTGTTCTGGCAGAACTGCAGCCATTGTTCATAAGACATACTCCGGTTTTATCCTTGCTTGGTTTTTCTCCATTTTTTATTTTGTGAAGGGTGTGAGGAAGGGGAATGGGGGGTATGTCACACAAGAACGTGCAGTGGCAGAACATAATACTGGATGGGATATGGCCAAGGCAACTGAATTTGTGTGTTATAAAGTAGTTACAAGAAAGGGGGAAGTAATACAGATACACATTTGAGACTCAAAACTCATTTCCCCGCTTGAGTCATCTCTCTGTCCTTCCCTTCTGTTGTGAAATATTTAGAATATACTGCAAATATTTAAATAAAAAGGCCCATGCAAACAGTTTAAACTCTGTACTTTTAAATTAACCAGTGCAGCAAAGCCAGGAGGGCAAAGGGCTGGTAATGAAAACCCCAAGGGTCTGGGCTTAGACCTGTGACCATCCTGGGAAGTCATTCCTGGGAATACAAAGCAGCAGGTGGACTTTGGACTGGTACAGCCCTCACTTGCACGGTCCTGTCAGCTCTGTTTAGCCAAAAGGAATGGGATTGTGGCAAGTTTAGACAGACCAGGCTTTGGTGCACTGGGGTGCATGTTTCTGTGAGACAAGCTGAAGGGCTGTGGTTTGCACCAGCATCTGTGTCCTGTGATCTGGGCCACAGAAACTTCCTGCTTTTATAACCACCCACTGCAGACTAAGTTTCTACTTAAAAACAGGCTGCAGCACAAGGTCTGAGCTGTCCTTTTTTTTTTTGTTGTTGTAGTAGTGTTATTTTCAAGCAGAGGGATCTTGTAGGAAAGGTGAGAATGTTCTAGAGAGAGAGGTGGAAGTAGTTCAGGAGGGAGGCTAAGAAATAGCTTTTTTTCCCTCCTAAATGCTGACTCTCAGCTTTCTGTACCCAGATTCTAGAAAGAGAGTATCACTCAGGGAGTCTGGAGCAAGACCAGTTATTTTAAATGGTTTTTAAACACATATCACATATTTCACTAACAATATTTCAATAACACAGTTTTGTTTGTTTGTTTTAAAAAAGGATTAAAATTATTATTTAAGACCCCTTGAATTGATTTGTAATAGAGATTTTCTTGGATAATCAAAGGTGAGGCTGTTTGGGCCATGTATTTTGATATTCTATGTAACTATCACACTCCCCTCATCAGTCTTAACTGCACATTTATTTATTCTCATGCATCCTGTCTTTTGCTTTAGCCCTTTAATTGTGCCTACTTAGAAATGGGTAACAAATTAATCAAACATAGTCACCAACTGATGAATGACCAAATCCCCAGTTAGACCCACCAGTAGATTTGCCATTAAGCTGTGCTTCCAGTGAACATGGGGGAGAGTGGTTTGGGGCACCTGCCCCCTCCCTGCTCCCCACTGGATGGAGCTGCAGCACTGTCACAGCACTCCTGGGACTTAGAAATTTCTGAAGATGTGCCATTTCTAGAGTTTTTAAGAATTTCCCTTCAAGGGAAGGTGGGCAAGGACTCACTAGGAAACCTTAATGCTCCACCAGTATTTCATGGTGGTCTCATAATGCCTCAAAGTGCAAGGGAAGGTTTTTTTCTGCTCCCCAAATTCCTCCCCAACACTCTTCCAAGTACTCTTTCTCTGCAATTTCCCTATTTCAAGTTACCTGATCCACTTTATTATGATTAAGTACTTCTTTAATTGTGCTTACTTTAAACTTTGGGACTTATATGTCTGCTCTGGTGACTTGTCATTCACTGGGTTCCAAAAACACCAAGCACTGAATAAATGAGCAAATTGTGTCTTTTTCTCTTCGGTTTCTCTCCTGTCTCCTTAATGTGGCAATTTCTCACAGCACAAGCCAGTTTGGGTGCTCCAGGGCAGGTGACACCCCACTGGAAAGCCATCCCAGCACCCAGTCAAAGAGGAGACGGGGAAGGACGAGAACCAGTTCTGCCTGGCTTTTTTCTCCTGAAACTATCCCTGAGAAGAGGTTCATGGAGAGGAGCTGTCATTGCTTCAGACTATTCTGCATTTGCTGGGAGTATCTACTGTGTTCACCCCGTGGGGGACCATTTCTGCTTTGAACTCTGGCATTTTATGGGAGGGGTAATTTGGTTACGTATCCTGGAAATGATCACCCAACTGTGGCTCTGTGGAATCTGCAAAGACTGTGAGGAGTTACAAGGGTTTGTGACAGTGTGCACAAGGTTAGTTTTCACCTTTTAATCCCAAATAAATGCTGGAGTTACCTGCCTCCATTTGTTATTGTAAGCACTGTGAGAGTTGCCAGGAAGGGAGCATTGGAATTAAGGACAAAATAGGCAAAAATATTAAGATTTGTACCCACAAACTGACTGCTGCTCTGGAGATTGTGGTTTATGTGAATGCATATCCTGTATGTTCTCACCAGCTCTGGTTTTGTCTGGGTTTTGTAGTCCTTCACTGTTCTTCCTTTTAATGATAAGGAGTTGGAACACCCAGTCTGTAATTGTGGGAAAAACTGCCTGAAGAATGGGCACAGTGCTAAGAGAATAAAGGTGTATATGTCTCAGCTGCTCCACTCATCTGCCCAGTGCCAGCACACAGTCCACCATCTGCAGGCACAAAGGGCTTCAGGATTAAATAGAAAAAGGAGTTAAACAAAAAATGCTGAAGGATACTACTCTGTATCTCTTTCCCCTGCGTCTGAGTGTGTGTGTGTGTGTGTGTGTGTGTGTGTGTGTGTACAGCTCTCCAACTCTCTTAAAAAAATTTATTTTAGAGATGTGTTTAATGGAATGCAAACAGTCCAATCTTACCTCATCAGCAGTTTTCCTTCACTACGGAGCAGACACGATACAAAGTCACAGCTACTACTTAAATTATCCAGTCGACCGGAAGGAAAAAGAGAAAAAAACCCTGACATTGCCAGTGGCACAGTTCTGGTGTCAAGGCAAATGCTGAATTTGGAATTAGAGCCTGACCTTAAGGGCTTGTCAAACTGTTCTGAAGAGATGTGCTCTAAAAATGTTACTTTAGAAAGGAAAATGAAAATGAAAAAGATGATGCAGCCATACTGAAATGAAAGCATCTAGGGAGTGGTTACAAATTCCATGCAGCAGCTGTGTGCTGGTTAAAAGCATCCTGTCAAGCCTGAAAATGTCATATTTGAGGCAGAAGCTGCAGAGACTCCTACAGTAACCCATGGAGCTCCTGGATATGACAAGTGCAAGAACACTGTAGAATTACTTCTGTAGGGCCCAAGAAAATAAGTTTTAAACTAAGATTTAAACTACCATTATCTATGGTACCATTTTCCAACAGAGCCCTAGAAGCTGGTATTTGTTCCACTCATTGTGTACAGTGTAGAATGAACCTATATTTGATTCAAATAATTTAACCTCTCTCTCCTTTTCCCAACAAAACAGTGGCATGGAATGCCAGAGCTCTGTTCACCACTCACAAGTGTTCTCTGCCACCAAGGGAGGTGAGGCAGGTGAGAGGCTGCTGTACTAAACACCTGTATGAGCAACAGCTAAACTCAAATCAGTGGCTTGTAACAAAATTTACTCCAGGACAACTCAAAGCTGTCACTTTGGAAATATCATTGACTTGTGAGATTTCAGGAAAGGACAGGCATTGTCAAATTCCAGGAGGGTCCTAATAATTTCAATTTCTGTATTAATCTTGAATCACAAGTGATATATATTGGCCAGGTAAATAAAGAGATTTATGTATCACACCTAGCTCCTAGAAAGATTTGACACAGTATTTGGGGTCTTCTCACTACTTAATGAACATGTGAGGTTTTGGGATTTTTTTATTGCTTTGCTTTAACAATGAAAGACAAGTTGTATAAATGAGATGTTTCAATGGATCCAGATCAAGGTCCTGCAGATTTATTTTCCTTGAAACTATGGAACCTTCAGCTGAGATAATCTCAAGAGGCAGATGTGTTAATTTGGTGAGTTTTCTGTTCAGAGAGGTTGTGCAGCTTCACATCAGGGCAGTACAGTACATGGCAGGATATCCATCCTGCACTGTGACAGCACACCAAGGCTGCACATAGAGATGCTTTTGATCCACTTCCTTAAACAATCTGCTGCAAAACTGTGGCTGGATAGATATGTTAAAAAAACCCCCACAAAACCAAAAACCAAACCAAACAAAAACCCCAAACCAACCAACCAACAAACAAACAAAACAACCAAACATTTTAACTGATTTTCGTTTGGTTTTTGGATTTTTTTAAAATTCAGTCAGAGCTAACATAGAACCATTCCATTTACAAAAGGCGGTTCACACACTCTCTTAACTCAAAATAACTCAAGGCCTACATGAAATTATCCTGAGTGCTTTGGTTACTATTTCTGTGTAACAAACATGTATCTTCCAAAACACAAGTGCTAAAACTGTAGGTTTCCACATCTCTTGGGGTGCCAAAGAGGCAGTCCAAGAGGAAGAAATTACAGGGTTGTGTCTTAATGGAAAGCAAAATTCTTCATCTAGGAAAGACCTGTTCTTTTACACACAGCAGAGCCAGTGGACATAAAGACTCCTTCTCCCTAAAGTGCATGGAGGAATGGAGAGAGCAGAAGAGTTATTATTGTTATTATTGGAGTTTTTTTGTAAGGAGTACTGGAGCATTCAAACTCATTGTTTAGTTAAAATGCTTGAAACCTGCTTCTAGAAAACTCAAGAATATAAGACCTGTTCAGGCCTCTCACCATTTTTCTATCCTGAAAAACCAAAGGTATAAACCTGCCCTGAGCTGTGCTGGCCCTGACAGAGCACAGCAGGGACCAGAGCTGAGAGCAAAGTGCTCTGCATTCCTTCAGTGTTCAGGACCCTGTCTGCACTTTGGCAGGTTTGACCCAAACGATTCCCCTGGGTCAGGGAACTGGGCCCTCCCTGTGAGGGGAACACAGGAACTCACGGGGAGTTTCCCCACCACTTCACAGGGGACACAGAACTGCACTTCAGTCCCACTGCTCAGCAACACCCACTGGGAGAACAAGGCAGGGGGCACAGACCAAAACACGGGGAATTTCATCCCAACACAAGAAAACACTTTTTTACTGTGAGGGTGACTGGCCCCTAGAAAAGCCTGTCCAAAACTTGTGGGGAAGCTGAAAACCCTGGTTGTGGGCAAGCAGCTCTGGCTCACCTGCTGTGACAGGTTTTGACAACCAGACCTCCAGCAGCCTCTTCCAGCCTCAGCTACACCCCCGTTCTGGAACACAGTGATGCTCCTACTGGTTGATTATCCCCCGATTTCCCAACTTTCACTAACACCACTTGCCCCCAGCCCTACACTTCCACGAAGGCTCAGTGTTTGCTCAAGGCTGAATTTAGCAGAGTTGGAAATACACAAAGCCCACCCGTTGGCCATCTCCTGAGCAAGCAAAAAATACTTAGAGAAGATCACAGAACGTGATTTAAAACAGCCTTTGGTTAAAATTTTATTACAGAGCTTGTAATTGCCATTTTAATGATGGAGGCATAGCCTTAAAAGAAGCGTGAGACAACATGTTTCTAGATGCAAAGAACTGTAACAGTCCTACATTAACATTCCCCACCAGCATTCACTTCTCCATTCTTCACAGCAAAATTGAATATTCTCTAGTTTAAAACATTTTGTTGGAAGTTCTAAGCAAAAAAATAAGCACAGTTTTTAATAAAAACGTTTGCTTGTTTCCATTGTGTTGTCAACTTCACATTCTTTTTTGTATAAAATTTTAAGTGTTTTAAAGTCTTTTAATAGTTAAAGTAAGTTTGGTAAGATTCAAAGAGCAACTTTTAAAGCCTGAAGCATATATACTGTTTATTAAATAGAGCACAGGTTTTATAAATAGATAGACACAGAAACCAATAAAATAGACAAAGGAGTAATACAATTTTTCTTTGTAACTCTGTGTTTCTCAAGTGATAAACTTCTGAATTCAAACTGTCTCTAACAGGAATAAACCTATTTACATATTAAGACATTTACATTTGGGAGAACATTTAGCTCGCACATTACTCCACTTGCACTGTACATTCAAATCGAAAGATATTTTGGTTTCTCAACATAAAGCACCTTAAATAATATTTTAATCACAAGATAAACATTGTGGAAATCATTAGCACACCTTTGGGGATTGTTGGACAGATAACCTGATTTCAAAGATCTGGACTGAATTTATCCCAACCACCTTGCCCCTGTCCATCCCTGGGCTCCGATACCTGCTCTCCCCAGAGTCTAATCCTCTAGCTGTCCCTACAAGCTGCTCTCACATCCCTCCCAGCCACCATTTACTGTTTCTTACTCCCTGATAATCATTTCTGCACACCATAAAGTATCCTGGTTTAGAAAAGGAGTCTTACTTTGTTGTAACAGGATCAAACACTGAATTTCATGGAAAATGGTAAACGTGGAAAAACACCTGTATTGGGACAAAGCTGGAGATAAAGGCTGCAGTCTGCTGTAAACATTCACCTACATATGATTTGGACAACAAAAGGTTGAAGGCAAAGTCCTCTAAAAATACACTTGGAAATAGTTTACCGAGTTCTTCATGCTGCTTTATCTCCCATCCAGGAATGTAGCGCTGAATCACCTTCCCATTTCCTGCAGTAAGAGTTCGAGGTGTCACTTCCATGTCAAGCACTCCATAACCAGCACCTGCAGCTGTGAAACTCCCGCCTGGAGCAGTTACTGAGACCACTCACAGCACAACCAGAAGCAGCTGAATACTTCCCTTCCATCTGCAGAACTGTCCCAAGAACAACACTCAGTGGGTAAACAAGGAAACTGAAATCTTTGGAAAGTTTGCATGATTGTGAAGCACTAAAACCCATCACAACATGATCAAAGAGCCTTTGGGTATCAATCTGTTTTTTTAAGAACAGCTCTGCTGCTGCAAAGTGAGAACACCTTGTGGAATGGCTTTGCAGTGATGTATCTCAGCATGTAACAACACTACCTATTACATACAGCTATAATCTAATTTATAAAAATACTCTGTTTTCACTAGAGATATTAAACCCCCGAATCCTGCAACAGAAATATTTTGTTTCTTAAACTAGAGGCAGCAAAACATGATGCTGTTCTCCTCACTGCAACACAAGCACACTGATTTATTGACAACACAGGCACAGCACAGCTCTTCTGCTCTCACACAACAGGACTTTTCTGGTAGTTCTCAGATAAAATGCAAAAGCTGTTTACTCATGGCTTTTTACATACACAGTCTATGCCTCAACACCAGGATTCACGTTAAAAACCAGAACATTATCGAGATCTCTTTATCATATGCCAAACTGAGTATTTCTCTTTTACAAGCACAAAGGATATATGTTTACACCATGGACTGTATTTCCTAATGAAATTCAACATTACTGAACCCAGTAATTGCTGCCAACAGGCACCTCAGCAATGGATGAGAGGAGCAAGGTTCAGGGAGTGACAAACAGGTAACCAGATACTGGGTGATAAACACCTGTATTTCTCAATGAGAATAGTTTTAGGATTAAGGATTTCATGATCAAACCCTGCATTTTGATATTGCAGTTCAGTAGCAAATAAGGACAGTCTCAGTTTACAAAGGCTGGATCTGAATAGTCCAAGCAAAGGGGGTTTGAATTAACCCATGGAGTGATTCTGGACCATTCCTGGCACACAGACATTTATCTTTACAAGGAAAGACAGAATGGTAAAGATTTTAAAGGCAGCCTGTGTGACAAACTCTCCTGGCGCACTTAAGGAGTGCCAGCACATGCTGGTGGAGAGCAGCAGCTGCACTGCCTTCCTGTATCTGAGTGCTCTGGGTGGTACCACAGCACACTGATACTGCATCCAGATGCTGCAGGAGCTTTTGGCTTAGGATAGGCTGGGAATGAGCAAACCTCCCAACACAACCAACATGCAAGCAGTCTGAGCAGCAGGAGTGTCCCAGGGCGTGATGCTCAGAGCTCAGTGTGGGTGTGACCCCAAACCTCTGTATCTCTGCCGTGCAGGAACCCAGACCACGTGGGGAGATAACCTGGAGCTTGGAGTGTAAACAGCTGAAACCAGATGTTTACAAAATGAGAAGGTATTTAAGATTAATCATTTCTGGAAGAAGGGAGGCTATGGAAATGAGCAGGGTTCATAAAGTTCAGAAGTAAGGCACACTTCTCTGCAAACAGAACCTCCTGATTTTGCAGATGCAGTAATTCACAATTTTTAAACACAGTACTGAACTCGACTATGCATAAAGTAGCCTGGTGTAAGGCTGGAAAATAACGTTTTCCCAGTTGTATTTTGACAATTTGCCAAAATAAATGCTATCCTGCAAGCTTCATGGAATGGGAACACAGCTCTGTTTGTGAGCATCAACAGCTCCCCATCAGATTTTTTTGGTAAGTCTAGATTAAAAAACCAAAATAGACTCTGGAAAGTCACTGCAAGAACTACCTCTGCATTGAAGAAGAAATGCACCTGAAAGACCTCCAGAAGGATCAGTACATGCACAGACCTCAGACAGCTGTTTTGGTTGTGTTTTCATTTTGTTTCAGGTGTTTTTCTTTGTTTTGCCTTGGTGGGGGTGGGAGGAGAGAGTTCAAATCCTTCACAATGCTGTGTCATCGTCCTCGCCAAAATCCCCCACCAGAAGTGAATGCTTGTCTGGCTCACTGAGGACAAGGCTGTTCAGGGAGCGCTTGTCTGAGAAGAGAGAATTTATAGAGGCTCTGCTGTAATTAAGGATTCGATCCATCAGACTCAGTTTGGGAGAGCCAGTCCCACCCTCATCAATTCCAACGTGGACACTGATCTCCGATGGGCTCTTGTGCCTCATCTGGCCACGGGCCCTCAACTCCAGTTTCTCAGAACTTGGTTTCTGGTACCTAAGGAAGGAAAAAACCAAAACATAACAACACCTCTCAGGTTAAAGGAAAGTACACTGAAACATGGATAAAAGTTGCCTATGTGCTATGATTGTGCACAATCTGGAGACATTTACAATGTGACTGACAAAGTTTCTCACAAATCCACAAAGGCCGTAAGGAATTTTCCATTCTGAACACATTTCTGGTTTGTACATCCCTCTTCACATTAGAAATTACATTTTTAAACACCACTATCTGCTAAACACAGACCTGCCTTGAACTGTTCTTCAAAAGGCTTTGAAATCTTTCATAGTCCCACCCTTATCTTCTGCCACTCAAAGTGATAGACCCAAGCTTCAAATCCAAATTACAAACCACAAGATTGTCCCTACTCACATCTTTAACAGCAAAGAAGAAAGCACAACAGACACAGAGGAGGCAGCCATTGCTGCAGATCCCATCCAGGGCTGCAAAACCAAACCAATGGGCAGGAAGACACCTAGAAAAATCAAACCAGAAGTTCAGAGCAGGAACACTGTGTTACATATATATATTAACATATACAATTTCACGTGGACTGTCTAGTTTTAGTTGTATTTCAATGTGCTAATAAATAGGATTTTAATGTAAGTGACAAATATTTAATACATAAGGATTTGTGTTCCATGCCAACTGGAACCTCAGGTGAATACACACCTGGGTGTGTCACTTGCACAGCTGAAACTCTGAGGAGAAATGTCCTGCCCAACCTGCAGTAAACTGCTTGTCCACAGGGTCAGGCTAATCCAAGAAACTTTTTACCTTGAAGTTATTTTGATGTGCTGGATATTTTGATATCCATAGCAGCCACAGTGTAGGGGGAGGAGGGCAGCCCAGAAATACCCCAGGCAGAGACCTCTGCCCTTACCAACAACCAGGAGTAAAGAAAATGGAAACTCTCCCCAGAACAGTAGTTCACTGCAATCTTCTACTCACTGGGCCCAACCTCATCAGTGCAGGGAGACACTCACATACCCGCAGCTATGGGGACTCCAATGAGGTTATAAATCAGAGCAAAGACAAAGTTGATCCGGATCCTCTTCACAGTCTTCCTTGATAAATCTATGCTTGCTACCACATCCATCAAGTCATCCTGCAAGTTAAGATGTTTATTGCAGAAGTCAGAAGGGGAAAAAAGGCACCCATGTAGTGTCTCTATACTCTTGTTTAAAAGTCAAGTCCCACAGACCAGATGTAACAGACTGTGTAGTAAGCACTCGGTAGGCTGCTCTTGGCTGTCTGCAGAGCCCACACAGTCAGTGTCAGTTTTATTCCAAATGTCGTGATAATCCAAGTAATGTACAAAATCCAAGTAATGCACACAGCGCCTTACAGTACAGCTCTAAACACTGACCCACAGACTCTGTCTGGGTGTTGTTAATATGTAACCTTGTGACTGTAACTTTGGAGGTGCTGTGCTACAAATACAAAATTATGATCACTTTTTCTTAAGTTTTGCCCATTCAGATCCTTTAACTACCCTAAAACATGCAGTACCCAGAAAACTGGGACGTTCCTTTCCTAGGATGATCACCACTACACTAAACAAACATGATGAACACAATCTCTGCTCCAGTTCTCCTGGCTTGTGGAGGCTGTACACCTCAGCAGTGACCTGCATCATCAGGACGTCCTGAGCCTTCTAAGCCCCGCTGTCAGCCGGCTTGAATGAAGCCCTTTCATGTCTTACCCTAATGAGAACCACGTCAGCTGCCTCGATGGCCACGTCAGTGCCCGTGCCAATCGCAATGCCCACGTTGGCCATGGCGAGGGCCGGGGAGTCGTTGATGCCGTCCCCGACCATCGCCACCAGCTTCCCCTCGTCCTGCAGCTGCTTCACTTTGGCGACTTTGTGGGAGGGAAGAACCTCTGCGAACACTTTGGTGATGCCAACCTCAGGAGACAAAAAGGACACGAGTGTGTTGCAGCTTTCCTAGTGGCTGTTAAAGCTTCTGCCTGGAATCATGTGACTGGGGAGGGTGAGACCTGTGAAACTCATGAGCTGAAGACCAAACCCATCACAGCTGATGCTGCTTCCATTCAAAAAGGATTCTTGCATTGTCCCCTTATTCCAAATTGTTTTCCATTACCATCTTCCACAACAGTCCAGTTCTATGCCAGCCACCAGCAATACCAACAAGCTCCTGCTGTAACCAGCTTCACACCCAGACACACGAGCACAAGCTCACCTGAGAGGCAATGGATCGGGCTGTTTTGCTGTTGTCACCGGTCATGAGGACAACTTCTAAGCCCATGCTCTTCAAAGTGTAGACTGCCAGCTCAGCCTCTGGCTTCACTGTATCAGCAATAGCTATCAAGCCACATAGCACTCCTAAAAACAGAAAGAAAGTGTTTGTAATAAAGATCTTTACTGCTTTAGGAGAGAAAAAACCCTAACTTTTTCTCCCCAGTAAGACCAGTTCCAGAAATAGTAATATTGACAGTACAAAGCCGAAAAAAACAGATATCACAAGGTTTAAAGCAATACAGAACATGAACCATCCGACCCAAAAAGCCAACTTCTTTTTTCTCCTCCCTTCCCCTTCGTTCTCTTTCAAGTCTTTGAATTCTGTGCTCATGCCCAACTCTCCTGCTAAGGCAGCACAAGGTCTTTCTCATAGGAAAGTGCTGTAAAACTATGTAATGATCTCTTTTCATCCCGTTATTCTGCTCAGAACAAGGCAGCAGCACTGAACTCACCCTCCACTGCGACCAGGACAGCCGTGTGGCCTCTCCGCTCATGTTCTGCCATGGCTTTATCAACCTCACTCTTCACCAGGAGGCCATTTCTGCTCATCCACTCCCGGTTCCCAATGAGGACATAGTATTTCTGAGAAGTCACAGCAGCTGAAGGAAAAAACCACAATCCTACAATCATACGGATTGACCAGGGAGCTTCCCTTCAGCCAACCCCATCCAGGTCCTCCCAGTATGCACTGAAATAGAACTCAAACACAAGTGATCTTTCTTAATACTTCTCATGTGTTCTTGGCAAGAGAGACACCAACATTTCTTCAGTGCTGGGTATTTACTGTGTCAGAAGTCCAGAAATCCCAGGTGAAAGGACAATAAAGGACCAAATTCCCTTCTTAGCCCTTCAAGTTTCTATGTAAGAGCCCAATGTAGTTCAAAGAGATCTAATAATGAGCTCTTCTTGAGTGAAAACCACTCAGTTGTGCAAATATACATAATTCTAGCAAGCAAGTGGTAACCTGGGATAAAGCAAAACCAGACAGAGCTGACAGACAACTCCTGTATGACATTCCAGTCTCCTTTTCAATATGTAACTTGAAATTGTATTTAATTTAAACATTCTGAGTGATGTGTGAGCACAAAATAAACTAATGACCAACTAAATATAATGTGTGCCTTGATGCCAGCCCAGTCCTTCAGAGTAAAAATAAGTGCCCTCCCTCCTGAGGATCATAAAGACATAAAAGCAAAAGTTCCCGATTTTATCCTCTAAACCAGAATTAACTTACTTGGTAGTTCAGCATCAATAATCAAAGCAGGCTGTACTGATTCATCTGTGTTTTCCTCAATTTTCACGAGAGTCGCATTTTTAAAATTGTTTTCTTCAACCATTCTATTTTTCCTGTGCAATAATGCTTCAATATTGGTGACTTTACAACTAATGCCACAGCCTGGAACTACCTGAAAATCTGTACATGTGCCAAGGGTTTCCAAGTCCAGTTCCTAGAGAAAAGTGATGGAAATGGAGGAAGTTTTTAAATATATAAATGCATGTTATATGTACAAAGCCCACAAAATAAAGTGACCTCAGACAAACAGGGGGAGGGAAATAATCAATTAACAAAACCTAAGTTTGAGTAACTATCCAGTATGGTGTTGAAGTGCTTTATGTGGCCCCACAATTTTCAGCTTTCACAATGAAATACAATATATACTTCACATGTACAAATAGTCTCATGTTATTTATGAAGGAGTGCAAGAGAGGTTCTTCCGTAACACAAACTGCTCTCCCCCTGCATAACCAACTCACCTTTTTGCAGTATCTGGTTATTGCTGCTCCAAGAGGGTGCTCACTGTTACTCTCTGCAGTCCCCACTATTGCCAGCAGTTTATGACGAGGTAGTTGGTTACCCTCCACCAGAAACTTCACCTGCATCACTTCTGGAGTTCCGTGGGTGATGGTCCCTGTTTTGTCAAATACAACCACCTTCACCTGCAGCAGAACAGGAAGATCTTGTTTAATGAACCCAACTTCATGGTACAGATTCCTCGAAAAACCACCCCTTTTAACCAAACTCAGTGACACAGGCTGATGACTGACATCACTGATGTACATGGAATGACCCTGGTGGGTCCCTTCCAACTCAGGATATTCCATGACCTGCTCCAACAGCAGCTGGCCACACACCAGGGAGGCCGGGCCGGGCGCGGCAGCCACCCCGCTCACCTTGTGTGCCATCTCGAGGGGCTCCCCGCCCTTGATGAGGATGCCGTGCTGGGCACCCACGCCCGTGCCCACCATGACGGCCGTGGGGGTGGCCAGGCCCAGGGAGCAGGGACAGGCGATGCACAGCACGGTGATGGAGGCTTGGAAGGCAAAGCGGATGATCACCTCTGCCGAGGAGATGCTCTCGCTGTACCCCTGCCGGTGCAAGATCACTTGGTGAGAGAAGGAACTGAACAACAGAAACAACACGGGCAACTACACATGGCCTTGGGTGTTAGAAAAATATGCCAAGTGATCACCTAGAGTATTAATATTAAAACTAAAGCACAGCCAAATTATGCAAAAGCTCAGAGTAATCATTAAATTCATGACTTATTAACCACATTCTGTTCTATACTGCATATACCAATGACTCTTCTATTTGTAGGAGCTTTTCCTAAACAAGCTACCCCATGCCATAACTTCCACCTTCTAATGTAATAAAAGATACTTTATCAACAATATATAGAGTAAGGAAAAACCCCAAACAGATATGATAATTACTTTCCTGAAACTAATAAACTGTAATCAGAAGAGTCTTGAACCAAGACACCTGTGATCTAAACAACCCTAAAGTCCAGGCTGGGATCCTGACCCTCCTCTGGCATCTGTAATAAGATAAATTCCACTGTCTCCCAAAATGAACTGACACAGAGCTCTGCTAACAGAGCTGCATGCAGAATTGGGAGTTTGGGACACCAGGGACTTTTCTCCACAGAGACGAGATGGATGGTGGGAAATTTTTGATGTCAGTATATTTTAATTAACTTTTTTTTTTTTAATACTAACTTCCAGGAGTTGATTAGTAACTGTGGATTCTTCTTTAGGTATAAATGTAGGAGTAATACAGTGTCAAAAGACAAATAATGTAAAACTGTAATAACAAGAAGAATATTAGTCAGCAACTGCCTGTGAGGACAATTTAGAAAGGGAACTACTGCAGTCTAACAGAATTGTAAGGCTGTTTATTAAATATTTCAGAAGGCGTTTAAGGAGATTTACTTACCAGAAAGTATTTTTCCACTATTTCAAAATCCACAAACCCAATTATAATCCAGGCAAAAAGGGTAACCACAGAGACAGCCACAATAAAAGGAACAAAGTAGCCACTAAGTTTGTCTGCAAATTGCTGGATGGGAGCCTGGGAAGGAGAAACACGTCACTCAACAGCATCATGTTGACTCCCTTCTGTGCCTTCAGACACAGTCACAGCTGCCACATTTCATAATTACAGATTGACTTAACAAGAGGATGAGACTCGGCAGAGGAGCATGTATCAAAGTCCTTACTCAGCAAGATCATTATGCAGCTGCAATTCAAATCTGAGCAATCTTGGCCACTCCTCAAGCCATGTGGTGTCCTGATGCCTGGTGTGAATTTGGTAATACTCTACCTTTGAGGTCTGGGCCTCCTCCACGAGTTTAACAATCTGGGAAAGAGTGGTGTCAGCTCCGACGTGCGTTGCCGAGATCAGCAGTGACCCGTTCTGGTTGATGGAACCTGCAATAACTGTACTGCCAGGCTTTTTAGTCACAGGCATTGCTTCACCTGACGGAAGGGCAACAAGAGATATGATATTGTTGAAAAATGCACCTTCCTAACAGCCACCAGCTCCTAATGAGAGTGAGAACATCAGTTACACCCTCCCTTCTTCAGAGTTGTCTAAAGGAAAACATTTTTACATTTGCAGAAAGCAAAGGCTCACCTGTGATGAGAGATTCATCTACCATGGAATGTCCTTCAATAACACGGCCATCCACAGGGAACTTGCCTCCTGGGACCACTTTGACAATGTCACCTCGTTGAACCAGCTCAACATCAACCTGCTCTTCGCTGGAACGAAGTACATGTTTTTAGTAAGAGACTTAACTGAAGTGACCCAGGCAAAAGGAGCTGTCAGTACACACAAAGCACAATCCCACTGCTTGACACAGTTCATGCATACAAAAATTACCAGAAAAAAGGCCACTTTAAAGAGGACTATGACTATTTTATCATAATTTTGTTTATTTTCCCATTAAGAAAATTCACTAATTGTCTTACCACAGCAAAAATCAGCAATAAACCAAGTCAGAGCAGTGTTAATTCTTCTGTATTTTAGTATTTTTAGCTGCCAGCAAATCTGAAGTTATTTGCTTCATAGTTCTACAGAATGGTAACATTTGTCTGTGAACTAAACATATTAACAGCAAAAAGGAACAACAGAAAAAGCAAATGACAAAGCAAGATACCTTAAAAGAAGGTTATCAGGGCCCAAGGTAACAATAGTAGCTTCAGTAGCTTGTAATGAAATTAGTCTTGCCAGGGCTTCTGAGGTTTTACCCTAGAATAATAATTTTCATATTTTTCTGACTATACTTTTTTTAGAAAAGAAGAAAAAAAGCTGGGTAAATGACAACTGCATGGGTTGTAATTTATTAAGAAAACACAGACTGAAAAAACCAATTTCTTACTTTTACTAGTTCAGTTACTAAAGATGATTTTATAACACAAAAGGTTAAAAAAACCTAACAAGTCTTTTTCATGGGACATTTTTTAAAGAAACATGACATTCTGAAATCATTTTTAATCTTGCAGCTTGTAGCTATCATGGATTTTTTTCCTAACCTTTGCCACATGCTCCAGCCACCGGCCCAGCGAGATGAACACGAACAGCATCGGGGGGGTGTCAAAGAACGTGACAGGGTTTACTTTTGCTTTCTCAGCCATTGCCACCAGGAGAATAATGAAGGAGTAGAGGAAGGCAATGGAGGTGGCCAGCACAACAAGCACATCCATGTTAGCAGTTCTGTGTTTCAGTGCCCTGTACGCCTGGATGTAGAAATGCCACCCTCCAAACACCTGCAACAGAGTGTATTTTACACAGTTGTAACACACACAGCAGCATTTCTGTAAGAGAAGGAGATGTGTGATTGGTGTTATTTGCCTTCTCCAGCTCTTCCTGAGCAAATCCCAGCTCTAGCCAAGGGCTGTGATCTCCTCCACAGCACTCTCAGGTACTTCCACCTCCTCCCCATGCCCATGAGTGCAGCTCAGAGGCTGCCCCAGGTGCTTTTCAGGTGCCCAGCCCCTGCACACTGCCAGCCCTAGCACCAATTATTTTGGCAACAGCAGAAGCACACAGCAACCTCAAAAGCATTTTGCACCAGCTTCCTATTCACTTTTCAAATTTCATTTCTTCACAGCCTTCCAGTTTGAGTGTTTAAGCCCAAGACACCAGGAGTCATCATAATGCCACTTACCTGGACAGGGACACAAAGTAAAAATGACAGAAAATTCATAACAGACAATCCTGGCAGGAGCTGGTAATCCAGGACCATGGAGGAGTGAGGGACCTCCCTCTCCTCACTACTCCTGTTGTGATGTGCGTGAGCATCTGAAGGCTGATTGTTCATCACCATCATGTAAATCATCAGTCCCATGACAGGAATGCAGAAAACGAAGCTCACAACAAAAGACCTTTTCCACCTCAGTTTTAAAAAGAGAAAATAAGAAAAACAACTTGTATTGCAGTCAAAAGCTGGAGAACTTTTTACCAGCAACTCTGCACAGTCATAAAAAAACCCTATGAATTTACTGTTGATTGAAAAAGAAGAGTCAAAGTTATTTACAGAATCTAAATATGTTCAGAAATACTTACTGTCTGATTTCCTGTTTGTGATCCAGATGACTAGCAGATCTATCCTTTTTGACCAAGGAAGTAGCGAAGCCTAAATCCTAAGGAAAAAAGGCATAATAAAAAAGAGAACATTCAGTTTTAAAATACACTTTGGGCGCAGTTATTGCCAGATGACTGGTATGGTGCCAGCCTTACCTTTGATGTACTCTACTAACATTTCTACATTTCTGATATAACAGTTACTATTGTTTAGTTGCCTTGCAAAGAGAGAAAAGCAATCTGATGTAAAAATCAACCTTTCTAGAATAAAATGCAGTTCTAAAATGTGGCATCCAAAAATCGATATTCCTGAAGCACATAGAGAAATGAAGTGAGAAAGCCAAGAAACTTTCTCACCTGCTACAGTACCTAATTTTAAAATAAATGTGCTTTATTTTTCTTCAGACCTATAGCTGGTATCTCCAACTCTACCAGAGCCTGGTTTTTACAGTATTTTGGTTTATAAGTTTAGGCAGAGTTGTAACAGAGAATTTCTGTGCCAGAATACACATATTTGTTACAAAAACTTGCACTAAGAAGGAGGCAGATGCTGAAGAAACTTTTTTTTTTTTTTTTTTGCTTTAACAGCCTTTCCTTCTGTTTCTGCGGTGTGTAACTCTTCAAAGAACACTGGGTATTTTATGAGACTTGGTGCCTACATGAAACTCACCTTTATCACTTGTATAACATCTCGAGGACCAACAGCCTCAGGGTCATATTTGATGTGTGCTTTGTTGGTCGCAAGAGCTACTGAGCAGTACAAAACACCATTAGTCTTCATGAGGGTGGATTCTATCTTGTGCACACAAGAAGCACATGTCATCCCTCTCACCTGAAAAATAAAGGTTCCTTCCTGTTATCAAAACCACATCTTATCTGGTAAATGCATCTTACAAAGTAGGAAAAGTGCTTATGACTATCCTGCCTTATTTATTGCTTCATTCTGGGGTTTGAAGCAGTGAGATGGAGCTCCAGCCAAGGAGAAGCTACAGAATCACAGAATAGTTTGAGTTGGAAGGGATCTTAAAGATCACCTAGTTCCAAACCCCTGCCATGGGCACAAATGCCTCCCACAAAATCATGTTGCTCAGGAGCCCATCCAACCCTCCTAGAGGAAGCAGAGCATAGATACAAGGTTATGAAGCCCTGCTAAAGCTCTGTTGGCTCTTTGAGCTCAGAGCAGGGTACACTGAGCCAGACTCAGCTTCAAAAAGTAAATTCTGGCAATAAGCAGAGCCATCAGAAAAAATATAGGAGTATTTCTCCAACTTCAGTGTAGTAGTAGTGAGGCAGCAGAATTGGCAGGATCAGATATCATTTGTGATACATACCTGAGGTACTCTCAGAATTAATTAAGCTTTATTATATGATTAAACTTTAGGAAGCACAATGCTTGCACAAGCACATCCAATGAATAAAAGTAATAAAAACCAAGGTGTCAGGTTTTAATTACTAGCTTACAACAAGTTCCAGAATTCCATCTCCTTCCCCACAGTTTTCCATCACGGTGGCTCCAAATCCCAGCTCCCGTATGAGCTCTGCAATAGCTGAAGGGTGTATGACAGCAGGATTATACCTCACTTCTGCCTTTCCTGCCATGAGGGCAACAAGGATTGAATGTATTCCTAGGAAAGAAAAAGTATGAGTGGCAGATCACATTTAAGAAAAATCCTGCATTTATGGTAACACGAGGGCACAACACAATTGGTTGAAATTGGGAAAGGTACCATACTGTAAATAAAGAAAACCATCTTCACTTTTGGAAGGTACACCAGAAACACAACCACAGCCTCTGAGGGTAGGTGTGACAGATGAAAGCATTGCTCCTTGTGAGTAGCATGCTTTAAACAGGACAATTGCAAACACTCTGTCCATGCTATATGAAAACATGATCTATGTTTATTCCAAATAGGTTCTTCTAAAATATAGTGCTATATATTTTCCTAATCTGCATTTATCATTTCTAAAAGCCTTTTCTTCAAGGAAAAACACGAATGAGAAAGGCCAGATGTAACAATCAATCCTATTGTACACTGAAAGGATTTAGATTCATCCATTTACTAGGATGAAAAAATTAAAATCCAGGCTAACCTGGAACACATCCACCTTCATTACAGTAAGTAAACAAAGTCTGCATTAATGACTGTTGCATCACAGTCATGCAGCCATTTATTCCTGCAAATGTACTCAGATACATGGATGCCCTGACTGATGGAGCAAAAATTAACTTGTGTCTCTTTAATCCACACTAATACTGTCCCTCTCTTAATAGCTCCCTCCCCACCTCACAGTTGCTTCTGCCTTTCAGCTGTACACCTGGGCACCTCCCTCCAGTAGGAAAGTTTTGATTTCCTTTCAAAAGGATCCCTATTTGATCCCTATAGTCTTTGGAGCACTTGGGTGCTGTCTTAGCAAGGGCAGTGTCTGGTCAGCATGTCCATAAGGCAGCAACAACGACCCTGTTCCCATCCCATGGGCCAGAGGGGAGCAGGCTTTCCTCAACCCTGGAACATCTGCAATGTGCTTCTCCTGAAAACCCACCCATAAAAACACTGTGCAAAAGTCAGATGGATTCTCCAAAACAAACACTTAGAAATAAAACAGCTCACACTGACACACATCTTACCATCTTCCCTTCTCAAATTCCTCTCGATGTTGGCTACACACGAAGCACATGTCATTCCTGTGACCTGGACATAGCACTTGGAGATGGTCTTTGTGTCCTGCTTCCTGAGGTGGGCTGGGGGGACTTTGGAGGGTGGCTCAGGTTTGTGAGAGTCCAGCTGTGCTTCAGGTGAGGGCTGAGCTTTGGCCACAGGCAGTTTCACCTTTGCTGGAAAGGAGATTACAGTTCATGACCTTATGAGCAGCCACAGCAATGAGGTGTGAGCTGGTATTACAGACTGCTGTGCATTTAGACTGAAAATGGAAACTGTATGTGCCACCCACCCGATTGCCAGTCAAGAGTCAGCAAGAGAAAACAAGACAAAGGGTTGGGCCACTGATGTAACTCGCTCTTTTGTTACTGTTTTTAGTTTTGGCTTTCCCTGTTGTCTTTGATCTGTTGCACATCCTTTGTCCTCTTCTCTAGGCTCTAAGTGGAACCTCTGCATTGCAACCTTAGTTGTACATGCAATTTTATTGACTTCACCTGGAGCACAAAGCTGAATTTGTAAGCGAGTGTGTATTTCATAAGCAAAGTCAGTGATTTAGCCCTTAGTGAAAAGACAGAGACAACTGCTCCTTGCAGCAATTCAGGGAATTGTGTTTGTTCAGGAGCTGGGTGAAAGGAATTAAATGGGAATACCCAATTACTTCTTCAGTTATTGACATTAAATAGCCCATGTACTGTATTTATCAATATTTAATCTTACTGAATGAAGAAGTGGAGCTTCCCTGCCCCTTCAGGATGACCCTCTTCATGTTACTATTTGATAGAGGCAGGAGTGTACAAGAATTTGGGAGGGGCACAGCCAAGATAGCCAACACAAGGATGGATAAGCATCTGACCACCCATGGCAAGTAATAAATTATTTCCTTGCTTTGCTTGCAGAGGCAACTTCTGCTTTACCTATTAAAGCTATCTTTATCTAAACCACAAGTTTTTGCTCTTTAACCCTTCTCTTCCTCCTCCCACCATGGAGGGGGTGAGCAAATGTCTGGGTGGTGCTGAGCTGCTCACCAGGGTTCTGCCACAGCAGCATCATTTTAACATTCTCAGTCATGTCCACACTCTTCAGACTCTTGTCACTTATAAGTCATGCCTGAGCCTGGTTAAGTCCCCCTTCTCTGCACAGGAGCCAAGACTTAGATAATTTAATATTGAAGAAACTTCAGCACACCTATCCATAATGTTCTTCAAAGCTAGCAAAGCTCCAATTCCATATTCATGCCATAAAATATTATAGAGCAGTAAACAGGAACAGCGTCTGAACGTCAGGATTTATCTGACATTTCTATTTCCAGGCATCTCAATAATTTTAATTAATCTGACATAGTAAAGGCTGTGCGCGTATCTCTAATTATCTCATTGGCAGAGAAGATAGGAAGCTTCACTTGGCAAACACAAAGTGTGTGTCAGCTGCTGAATTTCATCTTGGGTGGAACCAAATGCTAAACAAAACTGAACAATCCTGTTGAATTTAAAAGTTTAACACACCATTACCTGGAAAAGATGCATCAAATCCCATATTCTCTATTGAGGATCGCAACTCTTCTGGACTTGTTTGCAGTGGGTCATATTCTATAGTCCCATTTCCACTTGAAAGAGAGACAAGAACAGATTTCACACCTGGCTTTTGGGATATGACTCCCTCGATGGACTGCACGCAAGAGCTGCAGGTCATCCCCTCAATATTGACCACAACCACTTGAGTAAGTGGCTGGCTGGGATCTTTCAGAGCTGGGTGATGTTTCAGAGGAGATGCCAGCACGGGGAAAAGTGCCACATTTTCCTCCTCCTTAGGAAGGCTGACTCTGAATGTCTTGGGAGACACGGCCTCTATGGCTTTCCTCAGCCTGTCTGTGGTAATTAAGTTTGGGTTATAGTTTATAACAGCAGATTTCTTCTCTAATGAGACAATGACACCTGTTACTGCCGGGAGTGCTGATAAGGTGCTCTGGATGTTGAGGACACAGGAACTGCAGTGCATCCCATCGACTCTGAACATGACTGTTCTGGTCCCAGTCCCCCCGGAGTTTTCCCTCTGTGTTGTCTCAGAGCCTTTGGGCTGGGCATTCCTCAGCCTCTCCAGGTCAATCCCACTGAGCTTCAGAGGTCTGGGCTGCTTTTTGAAAGATGCTGTGAAACCTGCTGCTTCAATCTGATGTTTTATTTCTTCTGCTGTAATTAGATGAGGCTGGTAGACAACAACAGCTTCCTGATTGTCCAGAGACACTGAAATTTAACCAATAAAATAAATCAACCCATAAAAATACGATTAAAAGTGTGTGTTACTGCCCTTACCATAGTAAGTACATCAATAGATCTTGTCAAGGCTTTCCAAGAACACTTTAAATGGTCAGAGATGTAATTGCAACAGAAAGTAGATTTCATTGGTTTGGTAAGTATCAACTAAGTTCTTCTAGTACTACAATAATTTTCAACTCCTCTTTTCCTCAATTTTTTGTTCTTTCCCCCCAGACTTCTAAAAATGGCATCACTACTTCTTACTAAATTTATCCTCTTATTATGTTCTGTCATGATACATTTATGCCAAAGCTAATTATACAGATAAGTTGATCTTATATTTTAGATACAACTACATATATGCCAATATAAATTTTTAATTTAACAGAAAAGATAAACTAATATTAATTAAAACGTAAGAAATTCATTTGGTACTGGAAATTTCTATAACTGGTAAAAAAATAATGGAGAACTACTCCAGGCTCCCTACCATGACACAAAGCAACCACTGGACACTGTCACATATGTAACAGAACAGCCTCTGTACAATTTGGGCCCCTTTCTTCAATTCTAGTTCAAATTAAACACATAACTAAATACCCAGTACCACAAACAGTCACACACTCATCTCTCTCATATAAACCCAAGGCATCTCCACAATGCCATCAGAGAACAGCCTGGCAAACTTCAATCCACATGAAGATACACTAAGGTTTTACCTCTAACTCGTTGAATTCCTTGCAGTTTTCCAAGTTTCCCCTCAATGGTGCTGGTGCAGGAGTGACAGGTCATCCCGTCCACTCTGAGGCGCAGCAGAACACTGCTTGCCTGAGAGCAGCTGGAATCTTCCCAGCTCCCAGGGGTCACCTCTGGTGCACAGATAGTTAAATCCACTCCTGGGACCATCTGGATAATCTGCCTGCCATTTATGATGGAAGAAATGAAAGTCACTACTGCAGCTTTTTGGTCAGACGACACTTTCACATCCAGGACTCCCTTGTTCTTCAGCAGTGTGGCACAAATCTGCCTGGGCGTTAGGGCTGACTGCGGGGGGATGGTAAGAAAAATAGTGTCACATGAAACAGGTTGTGGGTTTGAATCAGCCAGTGTAGCATCAAATCCCATGTCATAGATGGCCTCCTGAAGTGTCACTGGAGTTTGGAGCTTGGGGTCATAAATGATGACAGCACTCTTATCCTCCAGAGAGACCTTGGGAGGCAAAAAACATAACAATTTAGCAAACTGCAACACAAAGAGTTGAGAACTAATACTATATGAGACTAGAAATTGCTTTTACTTGCAAATATTAATAAGACTTGTCCAGTATAACTTTATCCCTTACTCCTCACCTTGAGGAGCAAAGCCATACCAGCAGCCAGCACTGACTTCTCTTCTGCGCAACAACTGGGCTGGAAAGAACAGATCCCATCCCTTACTCCCTGTTTCAGAATCCTTTCCAGGTCTGTCTGGCCACTTTTACTTATGCCTTCTAGACAGCACCAATGTGTTTAATGAAACTTCCAGAGCCAAATTCTCCTGAATTATGATGACTGACTTAACTCAATCCCTAAAGCAAAACAGCCCACAGAAAAAACTGGAATCAGTTAGCAGTAATTCTAATGCAGTTAGTAGTAATGACCCTCAGGCTACAAGGCTGGAAGAAAATACTTCTGGAAAAAAAACAGTTTTAAGTAGCAGTGAAAGGAGCCCAGTATTTCCGGGCATGAGGGGCACAGGCTGGTAACTTCCAGTGAGCAAAACCCTGCATCAGACTTCGCTGAACAAAATTTGTTTATGAAACCTGATATATGACAAACATTAAAGAAGCTGTTTTTCCTTTCTCTGCACATTTTGGTGATCCAGAGACATCTTGATTTGGTACTAACCTTTCCCAACAGACGGTACAAATACCCTCAATTTAATTTGCTCCCAAGGGATGACACATCAAACACGGTAATTGCAGTTTCCCAAAGGCACAAATGGCGCCTGCCAGATGCCCAACACATTATCAATTCAATTCTGTCTTTCCTCTGGGCAAAGGTACAACCTAAAGATCACAGTCATGATTATATTAGACCAGTTAAAGCATTTTAAGAACCACTTCTCATTTCTGTCCCAATTATGGGCCCCTGCAGAATGAGCAATGTGGGCATTTATTGGTTTCATTGCATCCAGAGGCAGAGCCCACGCCTGCAGACCCCCAGGGACTGATCTGACCATGCACAGAGGCTCTGCAGTGCTCCAAGGCCCTGGTGTCAGAGCACAGGCTCACACACCACAGCTGAAGGAAGGGGAAACATTACGTGCCTTGTAAATATTGCTGCTCTTCACCAAAATTTTCATGTGTGTACATGAACATCTACCTCAGGCAAAAGGAAACTGCACTGAACTAGTGCATCTCTTGCCTCTGCAGGGAAAGTGCACAACAACCCCTTCAAAACCAGCTACAGGCAATGAGCACATCCACCCCAAACTGAGACAGTGCCCAGTTCTGAGAAGGAAAGTGTTAATCTAAGGCATTTCCATTAAAGTAGAAATTAAATTTTTGATGAAATCAGGAAGACACTGCTTTCTTTTGAGTAAAATCAACCACTACAGACTGTTACAGCATGTTTTCAGAACACAGAGACTAAAAAATGAAACTCTGCTGTTTTCTGTTGCTGATATTGATAGGACTGTTCAGTCTACCACAGATTCTTTCTACCCAGCTATTAAATTGTTTCTGTTAACAAAACTGCTGCAAAATTATATACTGCACAGGGATCATCACCTCACCCTGGAAAACTCTACAGTCTGGTATTTTGCCCATGCTAAAAAAAAATACTAACAAAATACTGGTATCTCCTCCAAGTAAAGAAAAAAAGTTAAAATCAAGGCAGGCCAAGGAAACCTGGATTAGGGCAAATCTTAAGCTACGTGAGCAGTTCGATATTACAGTTCTGCTGCCCCTTCTCTCATTTCCTCATGGACAGTATAAAGGAAAGGGAACTTCTGATGCTTGAAAGACTTTTCAAGACTTTCCTATGTTACCTGGATTTCCTGATATTCTTATTTCATGGACCACAACAGAACAGTTTGGTTTTTTTTTTTTTTCATGGTGAGTCAACTACCCCACAACTACCCGGACACCTCAAGCCCCCAAACACATTTGAACCTGTGCAAGTGACCTCTGTGCAGGAGCAGTTGGGCAGAAAAGGCCTGCAGGCTTCTGAGCAAACACTGACCTTTGTGCAGCACACGGGACAAGGACAGCACACTTTTTTCATCAGTGCAAGTTCTGGGGTTTTTGCTTAATTTTATTTTAAAACTTCCTGTTCTTGTCCTTTTTATTTTACCTTTTTTTCCCTTACTCCACAACACTGAATTAATTGTAAAGCAGAAAATTAATTAAGAGTAATGGATAATGACTTAGTTCCCACTGCAGTAGAGTAAGCACTTGTTCTTCTCTCATATACCAGAAATACTCTAATGGATCTCCAACATCAGTTTCCCCTGAAACGTTCAGAATGTACTCTTCCCCCATTCTATTCCTCTCTTGGTGCATAATTTATCATGGTTTCTCACATAAGAGCAAAGCTTTCTAAGAAACAGTGACAGTGTTACTTACTTTGATATTATGGATTCCACTCATCTTCCCAACATGCTGTTCAATGGTCTGAACACAGGAATTGCAGGTCATCCCCTCCACACCAATGACCACAGATTTTGCCTCCATTGTGAATTTCTACTCAAGTCTTCTCATTGCTGTTGGCTAGAAACAAATAAGATCTCAGTCCCTCAATCATTTCACAAAGACTGAAATGAAAACAGGGATGTAGTGGAAGGTGTCCCCATGGCAGGGGGTGAACCCAAACCATTCCATGAGTCTGTGATTTAACAAATGTCATACTTAGCCATATGTAACCCTGGCAGATGTCAAAATGTGAGGAAAGCTCTACAGAAAGATACTCTGAAGAGTATCATTATTGCTTTTGCTCTTAAAAGCACACCCATAAAAAAATAGCTGAACCTAAATGAAATTAATTTGTAGAAATAACAGGTAATGCAAAGGACTTCATTGACCCAATGCATAACCTGTTTGGTGACTGAAGGGGAAAGAGGGTAAAAGAAGTGATTTCCAGATGAAAATTTGCATTATTTTTCCAGTGACAGAGAGGTTAGTGACCAGGAAAACAATCACAGTTCATGTTTGGCTGCAATGGAAGTAACAGCAAAATGTGAGGACTAATTGAAGACCTGAAGTTAAGACTTGCTTAACTTGGGGTTTTTAACCTGAAGACTTATCTTGGAAAACTAAATTACATTAACAGTGGCTAGTAAAATTAATTTTCTTGCTCCTTGGTGACATTTCCAAGGTATTCCCTGTTACAGAAGGTCTGGAAGTTTTTGGTTTCACTTTGAGATCTGCTACAAACCACATAAGAATACCAGAAAGTTTCATCATAGAAACAGGTTTTATCTCCCTAATGAATAAGACTAAATGTTGAAACTTAATAAACAAGAAGTAAAAACTGGGAACTAGTGACTTTTCCAATAGATGAAATAGATCTCTCAGCTAAGAACAGAAATAAGACAACTCTATCTGCAGAGTTATTACAGATCTCACTTCTCCCCTGCTCTGAGAAGATGAGTTATTAGAAACATAAATATTTGTGTGTCAAAATTCACACATTACAGAAATACAGAACTGTCACCTGACACAAAAGAATCATCAATCAGCATACAAGAGTATTTTAAGTAAACTTCATATAGCGGGTCCTTTCTCAGGCTCATCTGCACACTCAGAGGTACAAGATACTTAAAAAACTCCGTAAATCACCCAAGAAAACACCTGAAGTGTGACCCTCTCTGATTACCTAAGTTCTTCCCTAAGGAATGTGCAGCCACACAGTGCAAACAAAAGCATCATTGTAACTCCACAGTCTGGGATCAACTGAGAATTCCACACGTCTGAAGTGCAAATTCAGTTGCAAGAAGTACTTGACTTACAGTGCACTTTGTGAGCACAAAGAGGCACACAGAACTACCTGAGGCACAACAGACCATCCCAGACAGAGTCAATCTGCCCTCTAGTCAGCTTTGGATAGACATGAGTTTAAAAGCATTTCAGGTACACGATCAACTTGAACTGCCCTGTTAACTGCACAATTACGGTATTTTGAAAACAAAAATAAGGAAATACTTTGGCGGTGAGCAGCTACCCAAAATAATCAAAGGCGCCAAGATGCTGCCTTAGAACTGGGGAACAGCTCTAAGTCACTCAGAGCCGGCTGACTTGTCTGTTCTTTGGTCCAAGAGACTCAGTCCACTTTGACAGAAACGAGGATACTGTGTCTTTTCTCCAAGTCCTGTGTCAAAGTAGCAGCAGCCAGACACAGAGTACAGTGAACTGGCACACTGTTAAACACATCACAGTAACAATCAGCACTGCTACCAAATACCCACCAATGCATTAAAAATCTAACTGCATATATATGTAAAAATAACATTAGACTTTTTTCCCTATCATTATTACAGTTTGTATGCACAAAGTATTTCCTCCATTTTCCCGGTCTGCTTCCCTGCCCTTCTGCTGTTCATTCATAAACACAGCAGAGAAAATCCTTTCCTGGAAGAGACTGTAAATCAAACATGCAGAAAAGCATAAAGACGGCAGGGGGTGAACCCAAAAAAAGGGTAAAATTTCTTTTTCCTTTTTTACCCCTCAAGGCTCCAAAGTACCAGGACTGAAAGCAGAACTTACACCAACAGAATTCATCTGTTGGACCAAACTGATTCTGCATTTTGTTCTCTGACTTTCAATTAAGAAACACCCTGGATCTCTGTGACATGGGCATCACTCACAGCTCTCTGCTGGTGGGGAATACGACCAACAGCAATTTTTCTTTGCTTTGTTACAAGTGGCTAACAGTTTTCATGTTATTTTAAAAACAGGCTGTTCTCTAAAAAATGTGATGTGTCCAAATCAAAATAAGTCATTTGAAAGCAATACTGTCTGGTCAAATCAGTCACATTATATTATTAACACTGAACTGAGAATTGACTCATTAATAATGTCGGTTTTCTGTACAGCCTTACTGAAATTTCTGAAGACCAAATAGTCTGAATTTTCAGTGCTCCTGATACTTCAAAGAAGTCTTGTTCCTGGAACTAAGTATAGGGTTATACACATATCCTTTTTCCTCCCCTCACAAAATCGCCCAGGACCAGCAGTTAAATATAAAGTGCCTGCAGTGGAGACAGCACCCTGTCATATTGCATTCCCCCATGCTCTGCCTCCCTCACAAGTGCTTCCTGGGAGAAATACTTCAGATGAAATTTGAAAGAAATGCTTTTGTCATATTTCCTCCTCCTGACATGAAATTAAGAAAATTCATTACTAAGCAGACTGGAAAATAGCCGTTGCACCAGTAAATTATGACTTGAGGCACACAGAGGTATATGAATATTAACAATTTAATCCTAGTTCTCCTTCTATGTGTTAATATTCTACCAAGTCCACAGGAAAACAGATGTAAAAGTGACAGGATCTGCATGAGGTTGTACAGCAATCCATGGATAACACAGCAATGGCTTGAACTTGGAACACCCTGTGTCCTCACTCTTCTCCTCCATCTGTGTGATTCCTCACTCCAGTTTTTATATATATGCATTTATATACATACATACATATATATATATATACATTAACTCCAAAGAGAACCCCACCATGCAAAGGGTAGTGATGGTTCTGGCAGACAAAGCTGAAACAGCCAACAAATATAAAACTTCTGTGAGATCTAAAAAGCTTTGCAGGTGCCAAGAAATATTTTAAAAACTGACACCAAAAATCTCCATTATTACCACTGACTGCAAGGCCAATGTTTGCTAATAAATAAATTTAAAGTTATCATGGATCTCTCCTTTTAAGTGAGCTGCTGAGGAATGGATTACATGTGTTTTAGAGAACAATAATGGCTTTATCTTAACCAATGCATTGCTCCATCTATCAAACACCTATACCATCAATCAGTAAAGAATTTTAGGATTTGACAGTACAAAGAACTGGCAGTTCCCCTGGCAATTTAACAGCTCTGTATTTAGTTTAATTTTCTTGAAGAAAGTCAGCCAGTGTTTCCACAACGTGAATGAAACAATTGAAAGAAGTAATTTCTACTTCCAACACCAATTTCTTTCCATGGAAAGGAAAATTCAACAGTGAAAAAGCACAAGGTGACACTCAGACTCATCTCAGTATTTTTCTGGGATGTGCTAACAGCAGTCATTGTAAGTAAAATAACTGAAACAAATAAGGTTTGATGAAGTCCAAGTTAAGAAATTCATAAACCCACACTATAAAAAATAAAATTAGGAAAAAAAAACAACCACACAATAAAAAAACCAACCTCCTCTCAAAAAAATAAAAAAAAATAGAGTCCCACTGAACCCCATAAAGACTGGTGTTTCTCCCATCCGAGCCAACCCAGGCAGCACAGTGTGACAAAGCTCTCTGCACCACAGACATGTTTTATGCCTGTTCTGGGACCCACAGAGACACAGAACTGGGAAGGACACTGTGCTTCTGGCTAAGTGCACAGCTCCAGCTTTCAGCAAAGTTTGCTGTGTTTATATCTTACAGATTTCTGTATATAATGACATCTTATTTTTTATATATAATTTACAGCTGCTAAAACTTAGAGAAGTTAGAGCTAGGTAAGTATCACACAAACACCAGAAACTGAATTTGTCAGGTTTAATTACAGCCTTTGGATTTTATTAAATTTTCAAATGGCCAAGTGCTACTTAGCTCACTTCATTTATGACAGCAGAAAGCTAAATTACTAATTACACTAAATGGAAAAAAGGTGCCTGTCCCTAAAGTAAAAGAGCAAAAGGCAGCAAGAAAGGAAAAAGCTGCATCATCTCATCCTGATCTTACAAAAGTGCTCCAGGAGATGGTGCCCAGTACAGAAGAACAGCTTTTACAGGGTTCACAGGCTAACAGATCCATTTGATAGCATGACTGGATAGGAGATATACTGGATATTCTCATGGATATGTGAGGTTTAATGACTGAGGGAGAAACTGTGCATCTGTAATAAATGTCACAGCTACGTGACACTCTAAACAGGCTGCAATTCATGTTGCTCAAGACTTTAACGAGCCTTGCTTGGTCAGCAGACAATGGAAATTGTACTCAGGGACATTATTTCCATACAAACTGCATGGGGGAAAAAAGCAGACATTGAAAACATTCTGCTTAATTTCAAACAAGAGTTTTACAGTACTTGAGACAAATCCTTTGCAAATGCTTTTATTTTTTTGTGACCTTCCACTACCTCTTCAGGTCAGATATTTGGAGAACATGAAAGTTCCTTTGGAAGAATCTTAGCAAGTATTAGGAACAGAATACAATGTGCCAACTCTTGTTATGTGAGCACACCACAGCCAAGAAGGGCTCCTCGCTCTTCAGCTTTGTCTCAAACTACTTGACAGAACAATGTGGAACTCATTACACACAGAAAATAAGAATAAAACAGTAAACGACATGCAATGCTAACTTCTGCTTCCCTGATTTGCCACCTGGAAAGTAAGAGAGCTTCATGATGTTTCTCTATAAGCAAATATACTATTAATTTCTAATCAAACTGTGTTTGTGCCTACACAGGGCATTGTAATACCCAGAACTACCTTCCACATTACCAAATCTTGGCCTATTTACATCCAAAAACACAATTCAGCAAGTATTTAAGTACAGAAATACAGTCTTTGCTGACCACATGAAAGATTTTAAGCAACCTTACAGTAATTATGCACAATTTCCAGAACATGCACACAGAGAGACAACAGCTGGAGCTGTTTTGCTCTTGCTCATTTTCACAAGATTTTACCCCAAATCATCACAAACAACTATCTGCCCTTTTCCAGAATATTTATACTACAGTTTCGGTGAAAACACTGGAAGAAGTACTTGTGCACAGAGCGCCGCCGTCATAAGGTGGCATGAGGTGACAAAAGGCCAAGTCAGACGCTCCTGAGGGATAAGCGGGGCAGCTCCGAGGCGGAGCGGAGGCGCTGAGGGCACAGAGGCTGCCGGGGCTGCCCCGGGGCCCGGCCCGACACCGGAGACCCCTCAGAGCCGCGGGGACCGCTCACCCGGGGCAGATGATGGATCCTGGGGCAGATGATGGATCCCCGGGGGGCAGATGGATCCCTGTCCGCTCTCCCGGGGGAAGTGGAGCCCCCAGGACGGTCTGTGCTCCCCGGGCTAACCGGGATGTCCCCNCCGCACTCCCGGCCCCGCCAGGCCCCTCCCCCGCCCCGCGCACGTGACCGGAGGCCCCGCCCCGCACACGTGACGCAGCCGCGCCGGGGGCGCCCCGCTCGCACCCTCCGGCGCCGCAGCGGCTGCTCGCAGCCCGGCCCCAGAGACGGCAGCGCCCGCAAAGGCACCCTCGCTAAGGCTGAGGAGCCAACGCTGCCATTTCAGGCGTCTCTGCGGTATCAAAAACCACGACCTTTCGGCTTTTCAGGGATTGAGATTGACTCGAAGTTTGTACAGAGTGTGCATCCACCTCACATCTCATTCCTAACAGATTCTGAGTGCACAAGAATTCCCTGAAGTGTCCACAGACAGGTTGGATGGGACTTGCATCGACCTGGCCTCGTGGAAGGTGTCCCGGCCCACGGCAGGGAGTGGAATGGGATGCTCTTTAAGGTCCCTTCCAACCCAAACCATTCTGGGATTCTTTGATAATCAAATACCAGCACAAACCAGTAACTGTTCATTTCTCTAATTGAGTCTATGCTGAAGTTAAATGCAGATGCATTTAGATTAGAACGAGATGGGCTTCCAGGTCCCTTCCACCCCAAACTATTCTGTGATTCCATTAGAGTTCACCAGGAAGGTCACATTTCTCTCTCCATCAGCAAGTAGCACAATAGGGATGCTGCCTGTGGAAGCCTCTGACTCCAAACTGAGTTTCTTCACACCTCTCAGAAGCCTCAAAGAAAAGCAATTACTGGCAGAGTGATTCAAGACATAAGAATCCTTTAGTGGGNCAAGTCAGACGCTCCTGAGGGATAAGCGGGGCAGCTCCGAGGCGGAGCGGAGGCGCTGAGGGCACAGAGGCTGCCGGGGCTGCCCCGGGGCCCGGCCCGACACCGGAGACCCCTCAGAGCCGCGGGGACCGCTCACCCGGGGCAGATGATGGATCCTGGGGCAGATGATGGATCCCCGGGGGGCAGATGGATCCCTGTCCGCTCTCCCGGGGGAAGTGGAGCCCCCAGGACGGTCTGTGCTCCCCGGGCTAACCGGGATGTCCCCAGGGTCACCGGGACCCCCGGGACGGTCTGTACTCCCCGGGCCGGTCTGTACTCACCGGACGGAGTGTACCCCCGGGGCTCCCCGGCACTCCCAGGCCGGTCTGTACTCCCCGGACGGTGTGTACCCCCGGGCTCCCCAGGTCCCGCAGGCCGCTCGGGCTGCACTCCCGGCCCGCACTCCCGGCCCCGCCAGGCCCCTCCCCCGCCCCGCGCACGTGACCGGAGGCCCCGCCCCGCACACGTGACGCAGCCGCGCCGGGGGCGCCCCGCTCGCACCCTCCGGCGCCGCAGCGGCTGCTCGCAGCCCGGCCCCAGAGACGGCAGCGCCCGCAAAGGCACCCTCGCTAAGGCTGAGGAGCCAACGCTGCCATTTCAGGCGTCTCTGCGGTATCAAAAACCACGACCTTTCGGCTTTTCAGGGATTGAGATTGACTCGAAGTTTGTACAGAGTGTGCATCCACCTCACATCTCATTCCTAACAGATTCTGAGTGCACAAGAATTCCCTGAAGTGTCCACAGACAGGTTGGATGGGACTTGCATCGACCTGGCCTCGTGGAAGGTGTCCCGGCCCACGGCAGGGAGTGGAATGGGATGCTCTTTAAGGTCCCTTCCAACCCAAACCATTCTGGGATTCTTTGATAATCAAATACCAGCACAAACCAGTAACTGTTCATTTCTCTAATTGAGTCTATGCTGAAGTTAAATGCAGATGCATTTAGATTAGAACGAGATGGGCTTCCAGGTCCCTTCCACCCCAAACTATTCTGTGATTCCATTAGAGTTCACCAGGAAGGTCACATTTCTCTCTCCATCAGCAAGTAGCACAATAGGGATGCTGCCTGTGGAAGCCTCTGACTCCAAACTGAGTTTCTTCACACCTCTCAGAAGCCTCAAAGAAAAGCAATTACTGGCAGAGTGATTCAAGACATAAGAATCCTTTAGTGGGAAAGAAATAGGATTTCAACTTCGTCATTACAAGTCAGAGGTAAAGGGATGTGCACTCTGCAGTGGGAATGCAGTGAGGTTGATGTACACACACATCTGGCCAAGTGGACAACTCAGCAAAGTTCTGGATTTGTCCTTTATCCACTAGTGAACTTCACAAGAACAACTGGGACTACATAAAATTACTTTAAATTTTTATACTGTATCTTACACGTCAGCAGACTCTGAGCACAGAGGAAACCTAGAAGAGCCAGACAGTTTGCTAATTATGTTTATTAGAGCAGGAATGCCACTGTACAAGTGGTAATCAGGGAACAAATGCCATTACAGGACCATTTTCTCAGTGAAAGTTCAGACCAGTTCATTAGAAGCAGAGGCTTTTACTCCCTCCATTCTCTTGGAGTGATTCTGCCAACTGGTGACAAGCCCCACTCCATTCCAAGTTGTGTGAGCACCTGTAAGAGCACAAAATCCAGGATTACTAACTCTGAAATCAAGGAAACCTTCTGATAGAGGGCTGTTGCCATTATTTTCAATTTAGATTTTGTGTATTAGAAATGCCATCTCATTAATTTTCTAATAAAGAAAGTGGAATATATTTATATTAAATAGTATTTAAATAGTTCTGCTTTCTATTTCAAAATATCCAGTTTTAGCACAAAGTTTCTGGAATTTAAAATCTCATCACAATAATGGTATTTTAATCTAGAATATTTTCAGGTAAAAACTGTACCTGTATAGGTTAGAAATTCCAAGTGCAACAGAGATCATTTGTGTTTCTCACATATTTTCAAATCAGGCAAGACTAACACAGAAGTCGGGGTAAAAATTCAAAATCAAGACATGAACTAACATAACTTTCATTGCTATCACATCCCTATTCACTTACATAAGAAGCTCTGAAGTTCTGACCACTTTATTGTTATTTCAAACAAGTAAGTTTTCATGAACATGATCCCTTTAAAGTTTACAGCTCAAGTTGCAACTGACCAGTGAAAAAAACAACTTACATATCCCCACACAGTGGTGAAAACTGCAGCTCCACCGAGGAGGACCAGGTTTCCATATTTATCATGGAAGTCTGGCTCATACTTGCGATGAGCTTGTCTGACTGAAGTGTGCTGGATGCTACGAGCTAAGGAATGTTAAAGACAAGGACAGAAATCAACTAAAATACACATTCAAAACATTTACAGTCCTCATCTCCCACCAACAGAGTGATTGCAAAAGTTAGCATTAAAAGACTAAAAAAGCTGGAAAAAAAAAATCAATCTTTTGGACTTAGAATTCTGAAATTACTCCAAAGCACAGGACACACAAAAATCCTTTAATTTTTTTTTCATCTCTCTCAATTTCTCACTAGATGTTATTCTTTAAATTCACTGAGTTACCTTTTTGATCAATGTTTTGTTTTTCCTTCAATGTGGAAGTACACTTTTAAATATTACTGTTTCTCTAAGGAAGTATTTAGTTTAGCACTTAAGGTTTCCAGATTTCCATAAATAAATATCTATCCTGTCAGTATGGGTACCAATATAAGCACTTTCAGGGTGAAGCTCACCATTGAATTATGAGGTTGAAAATTGCAGGTATGGGTAACACCTTCCTCAGTCCTTCAGGATTTTTTAAAGGAGAAGAGGGAGGTGCAGAAGAAAGTGGAAATAACCCTGGGCATGATATAAGTAACAGGGTACAAAACATGGGAAGATATCTTCAGATGATGTACATTGTAAATGTACACTATAAAGGAGACAATAATAAGAAGACAACATTGAAGAATCAAACTGGCTACAAAACATAGATATTGTTTATAGTTGTGTACAAAGCTTTTGATGAGACAGTGACGTGTACAGACTTTCCAAACTACAAGCTTTTAGTTCCAGGTCAATCGACTGCATTTATCCAACTACAACTAGAGAAAATTATGGCAATACCCATATTATTACAGCCCTCACATACTTTGTGAGGCTGCACAAGAGGTTTTTTAAACATGAAAAAGTCTGAATATCTACCAAGACACGTTTTCTTTACGTGCAAGCACCTCCAGCAAAGCACATCACGAACCGGGGTCAGACTAAGCACTGGGGAATCTGTCAGCGAAGAGCTGACTTTAACCTTGAGCTTAAGGGATGCATATTGACTACACTTCGTCACCACCGGTTAGGTGGTCTGGATGCGCCTTTAGTTACAGGGAAAAAAAGCACCGAGGGAGGGAATCCAAGGTCAAAAAGCAAGTAGGAGACGAAAGATACAGAAACATAGAAAAAAAGCAGGAGGCGAAAGAAGCCAGAACCGCCCCCAGCCCTTGAGATGCCCTCAGGACTATCCCGGGAGCGCCGGGGACTGACAGACAGTCCTGATCGGGGAAGGCAGAGCCCCCGCAGCCCCCCGAGGGTTCCTCGGCAGCCCCCCGAGGGGTTCCCCCCGCAGTCCCCCGAGGGTTCCTCGGCAGCCCCCGAGGGTCCCTCCCCGCAGCCCCCCGAGGGTTCCAACCCCGCAGTCCCCCGAGGGTTGCCCCGCAGCCCCGTCCTCACCGGCGCGGCTCAGCGCGGCCCGGGCCGCGGGCAGCATGGCAACAGTGGCGCGTCCCCTTCGCGGCGCTGAAGAACAAAATGGCGGCGGCGGAAGTGGCGGCGCGGCGGGGGCCTGTGGGTAACGCGGGGCTCCTCCTCGCCACGGCCCGGCCCGCGCTCGCCCGGCGGCTCCGCAGCCCGGCCCGGCACAGCGCGGCACAGCACGGCATGCCATAACACGGCAGGGCACGGCACGGCACGGCCGGGCTGCCCGGGCAGAGAGCGGCGGGCGCGGCCGTAGAACGCGCTAAGGGCGCCCCGGCCGCGGGTGCAGTCGCAGTGTCAGGATGGCCGAGTGGTCTAAGGCGCCAGACTCAAGGCGTTCCGCGCCTTCCCGCGGTGGGGTTGGGTGTTCTGGTCTCCGTATGGAGGCGTGGGTTCGAATCCCACTTCTGACACCATTTTTGGCGCTGTTCTTTTTGCGTGAATTTAAATCCGCTGGAGGGCTGAGTTGCTAAAGCCACGGATTTTAGTGCAAACTGAAATCAGAAATAATTTTCGGAGCGTGCTCGGATAGACAAAGCCCAAAGTAAATACCAATCTCTGTGCAACTGTACGTCAAAGCCAAAACCCACTACGCACCTGCTGAGGAATACCCTGGTGTGTTTATAATTTTAACAATATTTGTCATGCACAAGGACAGTACACATGTGTGTGTAAGATCAAACACATGCCTTTGGGGAGCCACCAACTAAGTTCCTTGAAGTTTATGTCACATTTCTTTGGTGGTGTTGAGGGTTGTTTTGGAGTTACTGATGTGCACTCCAGCCCTTCACCGCAGTGCTGGAACACCGGGCAGCCTGAGGAGCAGGCTGTGTGTTTAAAGAGCCACAGGGGCTGCTGAGGGAAGCTGGGGTGGGCGTCGTGGTGAGGGGGCTCCTCAGTCCAGGAGCTACTGGAGACGGTCCAGTGGAGGCCACGGAGATGCTGGGGGGTCTGGGGCATCTCTCTGATGAGGAGAGACTGCCGGAGCTGGGCCTGGTTGGTCTAGAAAAGAGAAGACCTGAAAGGGAATTTCATTTATCCATACAAATATCTCCAAGGCAGGTGCCAAGAGGATGGTGCCAGACTCCTTTTGGCGGTGCCCAGTGACAGGATGAGGAGCAATGGCCACAAACTAAAACATAAGAAGTTTCACCTCAAATGAGAAAGAATTTCTTTACTCTGAGTGTGGCAGAGTGCTGGTACAGCTGCCCAGGGAGGTTATGGAGTCTCCTCTCTGGAGACATTCAAAACCCACCTGGACAGTTCCTGTTGTTGCAAAATGAAACATTTTATTAAGAAAGGATGTTCTTGGGTGCTTGGTATTTGTATACTTTTGAGCCTACTCAGCAAGAAGGGAGATTTAATCTGTGGAATGGGAACTAGCCAACAAGCTCTAAGTGATATCCAGGTGTTAGAAAAAACAAATTACTTGTTGGTAGAACGCATTGTTAAGGTTTAGAGCTGGAGATGCTTCAGTGACCTCAGACCGAGGGCAAGATTACCCAAGTTTGGGAAAAAGGATGTACCACTCACAGTGGGCACAAAGAACACAGATTTATGGGCCACAAGGACGTCTGGCAGAATTCCCAAGACAAGTTGCTGACAAGCCCAGCTGAGCGACTGAGTGAGCTCCGGTAGGACACAGGGTGATCCCGGCAGCGGCTGATGGGAACCACCGACCCAGGCGACCAGAAAGACTGAGCATGAGGGCTAATTAGCACGACAAGTGAGAGAATCGTTAACCAACAGAACATTAATTAAGAAACTATGTGCCTTGCGGCTGACGAACACTATTTCCTTTGTTTGCTAAAACGTGGAAATAGTAAAAATGTTTTGACCACTGAGATGCTTGATTTGTGGAATACCATCAGGTACCCAGGCTTGGCAACTCTGAAAGAAATAATGTCTCGGGTGTGTCATTCCTGGTTTGCTGCACAGCGGGTACGGAATGCGATTTTTGCGGACACGACCGTGTCACCTTTTCACACCACCTCGGCAGGAAGTTGGACTAGACGATCTCCAGAGCGCCGTTCCAGCCGCAGGCGATCCGTGAGGGCGCTGAGCTCAGCGCCGCTCCGTCCCTCTGTCTGTCCGCCCCCCTCTCCCTCAGTCCGTCCCTCTGCCCCTCTCCCTGTCCCCCTCTCCCTCAGTCTGTCCCTCTCCCTGTTCCCCTCTCCTTCAGTCCCTCCCTCAGTCCCACAGTCGCTCCGTCCTGACCC
>VXAU01004667.1:270212-321578 GCA_013399695.1 Formicarius rufipectus | reverse complement strand
CACACACATACACCGCAGAGACACGGCGCACACACCCCCCCCACACACACACTGCGGACACACCGCACACACACACATACCGCACACCGCGCACGTGCCCGGGGAGGCGCTGACAGGAGACCCCCGCAGGTGCTGCAGAGACCTCTAAAATTAAAGTGTTTTGAGAGGGAAGCATCACTCTCTGTTTAGTACTGAGCCTTCGGTAAAGTCTTTTCTGTGGTCATATTTGTTTATCTTTACCTCTCGCCTTTACACTTTGCGTCGTTCATAGCTACTGTGTCATTTTAGTCAGAAGTTAAAGGAACGGTGGCTTTTCTCCTCTTGTGTATTGCTTGGTTTTAAAGCCTTAACCCTTGCGAGGAAGAATCTACAAAAAAACCAGATTCTAGAAGATGACTGTCATTGTTGATCACATGTTGGTGTAGGTCATGAGTACTGCAAATGCACACTGTTTGGTGCATGACTTCCCAGCAGTTTCTTGTGCATGTGTAACTTTGTAAGACAGGGATTGTCCATCTTCTTTCTCCTTCTCATCCCCACTTGCCCCCCTCTGTGTTCTTGAAGGACTTTGACAGCTTAAACAACTTTTTTGTTTGATTGTTTTGTGTGTAAACTGAAATACTAGTTAAGGGGCTTTATCTTTGTTTTTCTCCCATCCTCAAAAATCAAGGCCATAGTTTGCTTTTTGTATAAGAAAAAGGTCTGTGTTGTTAATATTTATGTACTTGTTTACAGTCATCACTATATATACTGAAAAGTGCTCTTCCATTTGGATCACTTGCATTTCATTTTATTGTGGTGATTGTTTTTTGTTTCCTGCCCTCCCATATTCATCTTTGTGTTTCTTTGAACCATTTGTTCCTGGTCTGCAGGATGAAGGGTTTGTACTTAATCTTTCCATATCCTTATGTTGTCATTAGTGCAGCTATTAGTTTTGTACCAAGGGGCTGCCTTCGTTGGTCCTTCAGTGGAAGAGAATACAGAAGTCATATATTTTCTGTGCAGTTTTTAGGTTACCTGTAGACAGTACAGGATTATTTCAGATTATTTGTAATCTTGAAGATCAATAAGCATATACAGAACAAATCTGAAGTTGTGTGTCGTCTTTGAGTGGGATCTGCACATAGAATAAACAGCCCTGTGGAAAATTACTTTTAAGATGGACATAATTTTTGGTGCCCAAAACTTTCCTTCTATTCATTCTTATTCATTCTAAATGTTTGTTATATTTCTCATCCCTGATTGAACAACTCCTGAGCAGTTTATCTGTATTTTAGCAGAACAGATCCATGATAGCAGCTGGGCATGGCGTTGCAGGGTCCCAGGATTTCAGGGTTGTGAAGAACACATTGCATGGGCTTTTCCTTATTTCTATCCACTCAGGTTCTAGAGTGGGAGAGAACAAGATGAAAAACACACTGTCTCTCTTTTGTTCCCGTTTCCCACACGTCCTGTTGGCTGTCAGCTGCTTGCAGTTCTGTCACCCCACTGCATCCCCTGCTCTCTGCAGTTTTGCTCATGTGCTGATATAAAGTACCAGGAGATTGCTGTTAAAAATCTTTGGAAGGTGTGCAAAAAATTAAATTTGAGTGGAAAAATCTGTTCTCAGACCTTGTGAAATACAGACTTAGTGTTTAAAAGAAAAATAATAATTCAGTACTGGTGTGCTGTTCATGAAGTTTTAAACTTTTGTTATAAGGAATACTTTTATTTAATAGTAAGGTCTTAGGAGTCTCCCATGTCCAGAATGTGAGATTTAGAATGATGAAAACTGGAGTAATTTACTAAGAAACTTTTTTAAAAAATTCTGCCTCTGTAAATGTTTATACAGATTTCTCTACATTTTTTGTCCCCAAAACTTGTGGGTTTTGTATATTTTTTTGGTGGAGGAAGCTTTGTCATAGTGACTTACCCCATTCTTACAAGTTCATATATAGTACCAAATAAGCATGGCAATAGAAGAAGAGGACAACTTTGGAATCTTACTCACTTGAACTTTCTGGTAGTCAGTTTAGTAGTTGCACATTTTTAAAGCTAAATAAACTTTGCTCTTTTTTTTTTTTTCCCCCAAACTTGTCAACTCATAATGTGATATTGGTCATTTGGTCTTAAGTTTTTTGTTAAATTTACTGCATTTTTGAGTAATTTGGCCTTGTTTTGAGTGTTATTATGGGGTTGTTTGAGGCGGTTTTGTGATGCCACGATAATATTGGAAGCAAGTCAATGCCAATCTTCCGTATTCCCTGAAGGGACAGCATACGTTCCAGTCATTCACTCTGTCCTGAAATGGGTATAGGTGCATTCTTTGACTCTTGCTTGAAGAAGAGCAAATCTGTGTTGTCTTCTGTGGCAGAAGTGCCCCAGAACCACCACTTAAATTCTCTGACAGGGGCTTATTGCAGTGACTTTATTATTTCTGGTTTTGTACAATACTGTCTGTAAGGGATTTGTAGGGTTTGTATCAGGGTTTCTCTCAGGCTTAACTGAAGGTGTCTTCATTTTCTATGAAATAATTCGGTGTGACAGAGGGATGTGTAATAAATTCTGCAATTAGGTGACCTTAACATCGTGGAAACTTGAAACTCCTAGTTCCCTTATAGATGAACGGTTGCACCCTCTGCTTGAAGGGTCGAAAGGGAGGGCTTTTTATGTGGCTATACCTCACCAAAAGAAGATATCAAAACAACTCTAAAATGTGTTCACCATAAAACCAAGTGTCTGTGGTCTATGACAAAATACATTTTGAGTTGAATCACTTGAAGTGTCTGTTTTCAAGGAAAAGCCTAAGGATAGTGCTGAACCTCATGAAATCACTTTTGGCATCGCTGGAGCTCAGCTTGTGCCTGCAGGTGATTTGGAAACATTAATCAGTTCATGGATGGGTCAGTGGCAGGTTGTGCCAGTGGTGTGGTGAGAGGAGAAAGAGGAGACTGTAGAAATTCAGTGCAAATATAATGGAAGGTTTTATATTGACTTTAGAAGAAGTAAAGGGCCCTGATTTACGAAAGAAGAAGAATAAAGCTTTCATAGTCTGTGATAAAATCTAGTTATCATTCAAGATAGATGATAGATTGATGGGTGGTGATTTTCTTTTCTTTCTCTAGAAAAGGAGTGAAAAATTCAAGAACTTGATTATACAGGTTGCTGACCAGTGTCAACTTTAGTGCAGTGTAAGCAATTAATTTGCATATCTGAAAGCTGCACAGTTGTAGAAATTTCTATCTGAGTAGGTCCAACTGTAGGTTTTTTAATAGGCTCAGCCTAGAGGCCTTGTTGGGCAAATACCTCTATCATGTAAAGCCAAACTAGAAAATAGACAATACTTACAGGACTGACAGTGGGGCAAACTGAGATGGCTTTTACCTTGTAAAATGAAACACTAAGCTTCACATGGGTTACAATCCTTAAAGCCTGTGGCAGGTGTGATTGGGAATATCTGGGAGAGCTGAAGGGATGGGTTTTAAATCTCAGGCAGAGGTTGTACTGAAAGATATCTCATTGAGAACCTGATCAAGTCCAGGAACAGGAGGCAAATGAAGGAAAAGGCAGTTTTAGGTTGAGGGGCCTGATACTATTGGACATGGGGCCCTTCATTCCCTTTACACAGAGTGTTTAAGCATTTAAGTACAGCTGTCTGGCTTGTATGTTATATGTACTAGCGAACCTAACAGTGAGATTGTCTTAGTTTTGTGTTTGTGATGATATTTTTTGTCTGTTTGGGTTTGAGATCTCATTAAAGAAACAGGTTAAAAATGAAAGTTTATTTTCACTTCTTAGTGAAGCACGATGTCAACAAAAAGAAATTGTGTAATCTTCCTTGAACAGAATAAAGGGTCTCTCAGTGACTTTGAACCGTTGTTTTCTCATTCCGCTTGTGTGTCTGGAGGAAGATAATTCTGTTTACTTGTCTGAACCTGTTATGCTGCACTTAAGCTCCAGAGTTACTTCATTCACATCATTGAATGTCTTCAATTGTCCCAGGTATCATTTGATTAAGCCTCTGTGGATTTAAGGTCATTTCTGAACAAAGTGAAAAAAAGTGTGTGTTAAAAAAATCTTTAGCACAGAGTCTCTGAAGTGCTGGGTGCCTCCATCTCTTCCCAGTCAGACCTTTCAGGTATTATCTGATGTACCTGATTTAGTTCAGTGTGGTACAATTCCTTCTGAACACAAGAGAACTATTTTACTGTGCTAATGGTCAAACACTGGAGCAGGTCACTCAGAGAGATTGTGGAGCCCGTCTTTGAGAAACTCGGAATCTGGCTCGACATTTTTCTGGATGACCTCCCGTATCTGTCTGCTTTTGCTGAGAGACTGACATCTCCAGAGGTCTTTTCCAGTCTGATGGATTCTCTGGTTCTTGGTATCTCTTACTTGGACCATCTCTAACTTTGCTGCTGCTGAAGGTACAGTCCATTCCTTCCCAGAGCAACATCCTCTCTGCTTGCAGGAGTGTTCATACTGGTGAACAGTGAGCTGCAGTAGGGAAATGCCTCGATTCAGGAGGAGAAATGGCTGCTTCCCATGTGGATTAGCTTCTGTGCAGAAGTCAGAGCAAATACTTGTATGGAGTGGAGGGCATCAGGTGTGTGTGAGGCATGAGGGTTTGTGTCCTTTGGAAGTAGAGCTGGTTAATGCCAGTACAGATTGTGTGGATCCTGATTGTAAAACCCAAATTGTTTTGGCATAATTGGTATATCTGTATAATAAAGGTCCAAAATATGAATTTGATCTAGGCTTTACAGCACTGTGGTGCTTTGTCCTTGGAAAACAATTATTGAGGTAAAAAAGACCCACTGGGATCAAGTGATCTGTTTCCCCACCTTTGTAAAAACCATGTTTTACTTGTTCCATTGCTAAATGATAGGCTGATTTTATTTTCTGGTTTGGTAGTTTTCCTGAGAGAAGTAGGCTTCTCTAGGATATTACAGGCGTGTTCACTCCTTTTTTTTTTTTAATTGGAATAAGAGAATAAACAACTTCTATTACAAGTTTTATCCTCTGTCACTCTTTCCAACAGCTTTAAACTATTTCATTCGAGTGTTTTCAGCCACAATATTGACATATTTTGTATGAAACAGCTAATGGGCTGTGTAGGCTCTGCCCTAGTAACTGAAGTCTTTGAATTGGGGATATGTCTAACCATTTTCCTTCTCCTCAGGAAAACCTTTGACGAAGATTTGTAGGTAACACAACACTGGCCTGATTAAAGGAAGGCACAGGTACTATGTCTTCCCTGCATCTTAATTCAAATAGTCTCTTGCTCTGGGCTGTTGGATTTCTGCTGTTCACACAGGATTCAAGTCTGAAGCACAGGATGGCAGTCTGCAGGGCAGCAGTTGAAAAACACATCTGGTTTCATTTTTCTTATTTTTCCTAAGGATTGTTTAATTTCGTCTGTTTAACAGTTGTTCTGCAGTATTTCATTTCAACTTTAAAAGTGAAAAATTACTGCGACTTAACTTGCAGTAACTGTAAACATGAATTTTAAAAACTTGTGCCCTTGGACTGTTTTAAGATTTTAAAGACAGAAAAATCTTAGACAAGTATTGAACATAAGGAAGGCCAGTACTTAAGGAAAGCCTGTTTGTCAGCATTTGGATAAAAGCTGTTTGACTGACTTTCAGAAGCCACTTGAACTTCAGATGAGGGGCACTTGTTTAGACCAAAAGTTGGTAGGATCTTGTGGAAGAACAGAAAATTTCTTCATTTAAAGAAAATGCAGTTTTCAAACTGTTCTTCCAGATATTGACGGTAACTGGGACATTCTCTACCTACATTTTGAGGAAAGTAGAGATAAACAGAGTGCAATAACAAGGTTTTTAGTGCAGTTTCACAGTGTAGTCCAATGGGATCCAAGTTTGCTGCTAAAATGGCCAGTCCTGTTGCTTAAACTGCCCTGGCTATGAATTTTCATCGCCTCAGCTGCCTTCAGGGAGAATGACCACATGAACTTGGGGTGAGTTGGATCTAAATGAAAAGTGCTCCTTAAAATTTTATGTGTCTGAGGTGATGTGACTTGCTTTGAGGAAACAGGATCATCAGCTAACACAGGTTAGTTGATGGGTGCACTGGGTGCTCACCAAAGCTGCTCCATCACTGCCTCTCCTCAGCTGGGCAGGGGAGAGAAAATACTGTGCAAAGCTCAGCTTGAGTTAAGGTCAGGGAGACCACTCAGCAATTACCATCATAGATAGAACAGACCCCACTTGGGGAAATCAGCTTAATTTATTACCAATCAAATCAGAGTAGGGTAACTAGAAATAAAACCCCAATGTTAAAATACCTTCTTCCCACCCCTGCCTTCCTCCCAGGTTCAGCTTCACTCCTGATTCTCTGCCCCTTCTCCCTGAGCAATGTAGGGAGATTGGAATGGAGGCTGTGGTCAGTTCCTCACACATTGTCACTCCTTGCTCCTCACACTCTTCTGCTCCAGCTGTGGGGTCCATCCCACGGGAGGCAGTCCTTCATGAACCTCTCCATGTGGGTCCTTCCCATGGGCTGCAGTTCTTCATGAGCTGCTCCAGTCTGGGTCCTTTCCCATGGAGTTCAGACACATTCTGTTTCCCATGGGGTTCCAGCCTCCTTTGGGCATCCCCTTGCTCCTTCATGAGATCCTCCACAGGCTGTAGGTGGGTCTCTACTGCTACGTGGACTCCCGAGGGCTGCAGGGGCACAGCTGCCTCACCATGGGCTGCAGGGGAATCCCTGCCCTAGTGCCTGAATTTCCTTCTCCTCTCCTTTTTTGTCTCACCTGGGTGTCTGCAGGGCTGTTGCTCTCACATACTCTCACTCCTCTCTCCCAGATGCTGTTGTGCAGAAGGTTTTTTTCCCCCTCTTCCTAAATACATTGTCTCAGAGGCACTACCAGTGTTGCTGGTGAGCTCAGCTTTGGCCTACACTGGGTTCATCATGGAGCCATCTGGCATAGGCTCTGTTGGACACGGGGGAAGCTTCTGGCACATTCTCACGGAAGTTTGTCACTCTGTAGCCCCCACTACCAAAACATTGCCACACAAATCCAGTACAGGTAAGAATATGTTAGGGCACGCTGGTCATCAGCAAGATTGAGTGAAGTATGTTGTGTCTGGATTAGGACAGCACCAGTATCATTCTTTATTCTAAGTATTTGCAGACTCTCTTAGACTTAAAGCTAATTGGCTAGTATGGACCTTTTTGTTATCCCTTTAAAGGCCAGGTGTTTATTTGATTTTACAGCACTTGCTCTGAATGTAGGTAAGAAATGTTATTCTTACCAAATAATTTCCCAAGGTCGCAAATTGGGTTCATGGCCAAGCCAATAATAGCAGGGCACCTTCCCTTTCATTCCTGTTCTAATTAGGCTGAACAGTGTTGAAATAGCTCTAGACTGATGGTGAAGCCATTTGCTTAATCTGAAAACAGTAGTAAGGATTGTTCTAGGCAGAGGAGCCTGCTTGCCTCAGTAGTGCTTCTGACATGGTTCTACAGTTTTAGGCTTTTGTGCTTTTTTAAAAAATACACATTTATAGGTTGTGATCAATAAAGTAGTGAATGAGCCTGTATTTCAAAGAATAAGGATTTTGCAGTAGGAGCTTTAAAAAAAATACATTATTATTCTCAAGTATAAATACATGACATAAAATCACTTTTGTAAAAAACTGGGTAAAGCATTGCCCTAAATTAACATTTCTCTCTGGTAAAGTATAGTAAGTATAACACCTTTTCTTAGGTTTGACATGGTATTCATTAATACAGGCTTATGGTACAAAATGATGATTAATTAAGAGGAAAAGCAAGTTAAGACTTTTTAGTATTAGTTTATATAGTTTCTTTTTTGGTTGGTTGTCAGCAAGAACATTTTGCTCTGAAAACGATTATTTTAGGCTAGTTAGAGTAAGACTTAATAAATACTAGTAGATAACGTTCCAAGTGTTAGTTGCAAAGACACATGCTGAATTTGTTTTGTATAAAGAATACTAAACTTATCTATAGTTCCCATTTTCTTTCTAAAATGCTGTTACCAAAATGAGTTACTTATAAACTAAATTAACAGAATTCTGCATGTGGCTTTTTTGTTTTATTTTGGGTTTTTGTTTTTACTACCAAAAATGTACGTTCTTGTGACCTTCCTAAATGTGCTTTATTTCTTCAGACCATCTGGAGTGGATATAAAATCTGTTTATATTCTTTTACTATCAAATAATTCTGAACAACTCTTAATTTTTTTTTTTAGCTTACTGTATGTAAATTGTCATTAAATCTCCTTTCTAAAGGAGAGCATGCAAGCTGTTAAAGCTGCAGTGTGCCATTATCATTGTCTGTACTGTTTTCCAAGTATGCCCTCCATCCAGGAAAAAAAGGGAAGCCCAAGTTTAGGGACTGGCAGTTGTGGAGCAGCATGAAAACGTTAAGATACACTTGAGAGTTAAACAGCCTTGTTATACTCTTGGAAAGTTGCTCAAGTGATTGATGGCACATATGTAGTCTTGAAAGAAAAGTGCCCTTTGCTCATGCAGAAAATCTTTCTATTAAGATGATATTTTGTTTTAAGTACTTCAGGAGATATTACGGAAATTGAGGATTATTTTTTTTCAAATTGATGCTTTCTGCTGTTTTGTGTGGTTCTTTTCACTGGTTGAAATAGTCATTTGCATTGATGTGATGATACCCTTTTACTCATTGCTCAGAGCACTCACCTGCATGTCCTTCTTATAAAATATGGGGTGTTTTTAGCAATAACAGTTAAATTGAAAGTCAAAAGTTAATAAATTGATGTATTAAGAGAAATAGTAGAGATGGTAAAGATGAGTGGATTGAGCTCCTCATAAATACTCACAAGCTCCTGTGACCTGTAAAACAGGGACAGAAAATGTTATTTTTTCTCACTCCTAGCAGACTATTTTGAAATTAATGGAGAGACAGTGAGAAGGGTGGAAGCCTGGGCTCCCTTCTGCAGGGGGCAGGGTAGGTCAGCAGTTGGAAAAAGCTGTATGGAGCAGCTGATAAGGCATGATGAGTCAGACATATCAGCTGGCAGATTCCAGAGCGCTGATAGTGGGCAATCAGCTGAGTGGGAACTTCTCTGCAGGGGTCTGAAAGCCCTTGGCTTCAACCACTGCATCTGCAGCTGGAGAAGTCTGGGCTCAGGGAATTGCAGAAGGTTTGGGGGGAGGAAATCTGAAATAAACCATGCAAAATGCGGGGGAATAACAGGAGTTATGAAGTGGTGCAGCTTTTTGAGGAAAGCGTGCGATCGAGGTGTTCCTTTTTACTGCAATGGGCATGTACGCACCTGGCTAACAGTTCTGGGGTCTGGGAATACCTGGTGAGGATTCCCGGGGGATTGCTTTTTGTAAATGGATTATCAGTTCTTATACAAACGGCTCAAGGAATGACCTGGTCCTGCATGGTTGTTTTTTGACAAAATTAACACATGACAGAGCAGGTTTATGTAGATGGTTGATTTTTAATAAAAGTCTTGCATGAGCATGTTTCTCTGCCATGCTCAATGCACCTATTTTTTTCTAAAATTGTAGGTGAAACTGCTGTCAGTTCTAGTGTTTTGTATCCCCAAAGGTTATGGTCTTGGTAATCAAATTAAGGTTTTATTACCTGTATGGTTGCTGACAAAGTAGAATATTAAATTAACTTTTCGCTGTCTTTATGGCACAGCAGCATTACCACTCAGACTTTCTTGAATTCTGTCAGTAATTGTAAACAGCAAAAATTACTTGAAATAGACTAGTTATTATTAACAGAGTCCTTAGTGCTTTTTTGTCAGTAAGGGTGCAACTACTAGTTTGCTCAGAGTTAAAAAGAACTGTATTTTATTTACTTTGACATACTTTTGTAGAAACAAATGTTTAAATCTGTTGTAGGTGTGTATTAATTAAGCATAATTTCTTTCAAGCTTGGTAAATTAGAGTGAGTTATGTAAGTAACTTGAAGTATTACTTGTATTTTAACAGTGAAAGCAAGTTGAATACATTGGTACAGAAACTACATGATTTCTTGGCTCACTCATCAGAAGAATCTGAGGACACAAACTCTCCTCCAGCATTCTCTAAAAACAAAAGCATAGGTAAAATCATTTTATATTTTTTGGTTTTTTTTTTGGTTTTTTTTTTTTTTTTTAACTTTCAATGTATATATGATTGTAAAGTCAGTAACTTGCTATTGTTATTTCACTGTATCACACTTCACTGGAGCGATTATAGAAAGTCCTAATGTGATTTCAGTGAGTGGTGATATCTTCATAAATACACAAATAGGCCTGGGATACAATACTTATTTCAGTTCTGAATCTTTCTAAATGTGTAAAAATCTACTCTCCTGGTAATTTATCCTCTATGAAACAGAAGATGGCAAACACACACGTATTTGCTGCGCTAGGAGTTCCTTGTCCGGCGTTCCTGAATTTAGAAAGTGGTATCTTGGTTCTGTAGAGACGGCGTTGGTGCCTCNGCAATGGCCCGAGGTTATAAAGGACACCCACGAGGTAGCCGTGCGGTCCTCGCCTGCTGCCCTGGAGCGGCAGCGAGTCGCCCGGGTGGTGCTGTTTTCTCGCTTTAGTCTTCTCTTGATCTCGCTTCTTCTGTTCTTTTCTTCCTCTTGTGGGTAACTTAAGCACTTGCTTTTTGTCAGGTGTGGGTACCTCACTGAAGGGGCGTAGAGATTGCCGGGTGTAACGAAGGTTCCTTGCGCTGTAGCAGTGCTTGGCGGTCCTGGTAGGCTGTTGTAATGCTTTTGTGACGTTGGGTGTTACTTTGTAAAAACCTTTTTGCCCAAATACCTATTTTCTCACCAAATTAAAGGAAATCTGTTAGAAGAAAATGTGTAGTTTTTTCCAGAAGTAAGCTCAAGGTTTCAAAAACCAAAGGCCTTTCAAGAGTTATTATGGGCAAAATCTCTTAATGCCTGCAGTTAAAGTGTAGCACCTGGTAAAGTTGGACTGGGTGTAACAGGTTCCTCTGCTGAAGTAAAGCTTTTGCAGTGCTTGTAGTTGTAGGAGTTCTGGAGATTATGCTTTCATAGTTATTTGGAAAAGATTTCTACATGTAATATGGAAGCATTTGGAAAGGAAATAAGACTTCTGGAAAACCTGGAGTCTTACACTTTGGTTATTAGAAATAGGTAACAAATTTTAAACACTGTTTTGATTACAGTGATTAAAAGTGAAATTATTTCTTATTACTGAATGAAATCTGTAAACTGTTTCTTAGTTTAACTTGTACTGGATACAGATGCAAGACCTTTTAGTCTGTAGTGTTTCGTGAGGTAAAAGTTGTACTGAAGGGTAGAGTCCAGGAGAATCAGAGTGTGCTGGCTGTGTTACAGAGTTTCAAATTTCTGTTGTCCTAAGTAATAATTTTCATGTGTTTTCTGGTGTGCTCTTTTTATCTTTTAATGTTTTGTTTTGGGAGAACTTGCTGCCTGTGGTGCTCAACCTCCTTGTGTCAGCATCAAACTGAACTGCAAACAGAGGAAGCAGAAATTACCCCTGTGATACCTCAGCAGAATAGTAACATAAACTATGGTGTAGATGCATCTCAAAGTGAAATTTTGCTGAGGAGCACACGGGGGAAAAAAATCTCCTTTACCCTGTGTAGTTAAAAGGTAGAATTTGGTTCCTTGCTGTAAAATACAAATTGTCTTTGAAACGAGTACACTTGCAATTCATAACGGGCATGTTTCAGTGTTGGCTTTGAGATCTAAAAGAACATATTGAAATTGAAATAGCAAGATTAAACACTTCAGAAGCGTCAGGATTAACAAATTTCTTTCCCCTCCCAGTGCTCTGTGGATAATGGCAGTGTCTTTAGCAATTATGCATGCTTTTTTTGTAATCCACAGGATGCTCGTTACAAACACAAGTTATGGACGTGATTGGGGTCAAATCAGGTTTATATAGTAATGGATCTTGGGTTGTTCCAGCGTTTGGGAGATGTATGAATTGTTGGGTAGAGTGTTGTGACAAGGGGGATGATGGTGAAGGTTAAGTGTGGCTAAGGAGGGTTGGGACGTGGCTCTGCCACACACAGAGGTCAATTAAGAAGCAGAACTTGATTGTACAACCTTACTAATGTTTCCTTATCCCCTCTGCACTGGAATTGGATGTCTCCCTCCTGTGCAAGGAGGTGCCAGCAGGAGAGTCACCAGGAGTGCTCTTTTCTCAAGTGCGGCCCCTGCCCTGGAGCAGCAATCCCAGGGGAAAGCCTGCACTCCTATAGCCCTTGAGAGGATGGAGCAGGAGCAGCTGGGTCAGCACTGGGAGCTGTGAGGGGATGGTGCAACATGCTCCATTATTCTGTGGGAATAGCCCAGGCACACGTGGGAATGGATAGGGGAGCACAACCAGCTGCTTTTGGAATATAGCACAAGTGCACCAGATCCAAGTGCAGAGTCTGCAGGGACTGGAGCTGCCAGAGCAAAGAAAACTGTGCCAAGCTGTGCTGACTGGTATTTTCAGTGGATTTATCATTTGGCCAAATTGGTCAAGAGTAGAAGGTGGGCAGCATCTACCCTCCTTCCAAATCTCAGTCTTTTCCCTTGGAATACAGAAATACCAGTGATAATCTAGAGAAGAAGTTTCAGGTATTTAAAAGGACCAGAAGCTTTGTTTGGTTCTGTTTTTTATTCCCTACTTCACAGGTGGAAATGGCTGGATAATTTTTGCTGCAATTTCCTGAAACAATTCAGCCCGAGTCAGATATTCAGTACTGAATTCTCTAATCAAAGTGATTAGATATTTTCAAAGTGTAGAAGAAAATTGTTTGATTTCCCCAAACCTGAAGTTTAAGGATAAGTAAGTTGCAGTGCTAGTAGTCTTATGCTCAAATCACCAATAATCCTGATAGGTATCCTGTAATTACACATCCTTCTCAGTTGTGCATCAGCTAAAATCCTGCTATCCTAAGGCTTTGGAGGAACTTCTTAGGAAGTGTCATTGAATTGCTGAACAAAATACTCCCTGCCATTGTGGGATGGGAACAAGTGCTAATAGGTTGCAAGTCTTTAGGCTTTATATTCCACAGTTCCCAGGACAGAGAAATGGGAGTTCTCAATCATACCCTCTATCAAATGGGGTTTTTATCTGTGGTTCCATTATCTCAGATTTAATACTTTATTTCTAATGTCAAGACGTGTAAGAGAAAATACTGGAAGTAACTTCTTTGAGATTAACAAAGATGCACTAGTGGTATTCCTCCTGCATGTGGCTGCACTTCCATTGCTGCAGGATTTCTGCAGCAGTAGGAAAACTGTTCCTCGGCCCGTCTGGGGCTGAACTGAAAGGGATTCCTAGATTATTGCTGTAAAATTGTGCTATGCAATGGAATGTGTTTTGTTGTGCAACAGTGTGTTTCTGAAAGTCACACAGTCATCTTTATTTGGTCTGTTGAAACATAAACAGTGTGATGTGCAATGTGAAGAACTTCTAATGTTTCTTGTATTTCAGTGGATTCCTTTAATTTCTCTCCTTAGGTAAAAGTAGAGAACCTAAAGGAAGTCCAGCTTCAATGGAGAACAGTAAAGATGAGGTAGGATTTCTCGTTGCATGTGTAGTGCAGAATGACTGAGTTCACTTTGTTGCTTTTACAATAAATACTTAAATAATCCTGTGAGAACCACACACTAAATGTAATTGTGTCTGTTGAACAGAACCATTAGCTATAAAATATATAAAATTAAATTTTGTATTTTGAATTAAGCTTACTTTGATTTTGGCACGTGCAAGCAATTGCTTCTATTCTCCTCCCCTTTTTTTCCTAAAGTACTGAAATACGCTAATTCACCTGGACAAATTTATTGTCTTTCTGGTGCACAGCAATTCCTGAGAACAGTGTCTAACTCAGGCTCTAACAGAGAGTTAGGCTTTGCTTACCTGAGGTGTGCAGTTGCATTTTTGTTAAGAAATAAGTGCTGTTAATTGATTCAGATTGAGTATTGCAAAGTGAGTTTTTCTTTATAAAGAAATTTGGTTAATATTCATTTATCCTTATTCTGTTCTTTGGATTATATGTTAACAGACTCTTACTGTTTTGGGTTTAAAAGAACTGGTCTCTATTTACACTTACACTGTGATACTCAGATAACAGTAGGTACTTAGTTGTCTTTTGAGGTAAATAGTCTTCCTGTTTTAAAAGAGAAAGAAATATGGACATACAGGATCTATATTAAACATGAACAGATTTCTTCTGTTGGATATATTATACACATTAAAGAAATTTTTCATGTGGTATGTTACTACTAACTGCTCTCCTGTTGGAAACATCCTGCCTGACAACACTTTAATGTGTGAAGAACACAGGTGCCAGAGTCATGCTTTGGTTTGTCTTTACTCCTGTAAATTCAGGTATTTCAAACTGCACAGACCTGGTTATGATATGAGTGCAAAAAACCTCTGAAAAATTTGTTTTCCTGTAAAGTGCTTTCTGGCACATGAGCCAGATAACAAATGTCAGTGTTCTGCTGGAAATTTTTGGGTGCACACTGGCAATTGTCCCCAGTGCCAACCTTCCATAGACCTCTGGAATGCTGTGTTGGAAAAGGCCGTGGTTTCTTCATGCAGTGTGAAGAGCATCCCAAGTAAGCTGCATACTTCCGATCTGAAACTCAAAGATTTGGTTTAACTGAAATGAGTTGAAATTGTGATAAATTGAAACTGTTGAAATTGTGTTAATACTTTTCCTACTGCCTTTTTTGAGAGCACTGGTGACTTCTGAGATGTTCTAGTTAAAGCAAGAAACTGGTTTTGTTGACAGGTCCCTGGGATACAAATGTGTTGTTGACCTTTACATTTTTTCTTGTTTTTAGGGCAGTAGTTCTTCTGAAAGAACCAGATCCTTAGGATTATCCCGTTCCAAAAGGTTGGTTTGGAAAATAAAAACAAATAGATTTCTATAGTTTGACATACCAAAAAGTAAAGTTGCTGTACTATGCAAAATATTTTTGGTATTCACCAGTGTAAATCCATAAAGTTAGCAGAGAGCTGGTACAACAAATGCTCCATAGTATACTTAAAATTCAAACCATTTCTCAGGGTCAAAGGTAAAGCTCATAAAGCTTGATTTTTTATTAAAAAAGACAAGATTATCCTAGATCTTCTGGACAAAGGAGTTTATGCAAGAGTTCCTTTACTTTTGCTATTTCTACATGTAGGATTCTTCCTAAAATGTAAATTGGGTTGTATGGAAAAAAAGACACTATGTACCTTACTGTTGAGAGGCTGTACATCAAACTGTGCTGCTGAGTTGTCTGTCCTGTGCAGAATCTGCTGTATCCTTGCTTAATGCTTTTTCTCCTCTTAAAAAAAGTATGGAGTTCACTGTTGACTACCCCTTTGAACGTACAGGAGGCAGATTATTTGTGTCCCGAGTACCAGCAGAGTCCAGCTCCGCATCTGTTCCCAGCTGATGCTTGTTCAGGTTCTGTCCTTCATGGTTTTTTTTAAAATCCCAATGAACTGTACAGATAGTTGAGCTCTCCTAAATGCACAGTTTCAGCTGCTGCCTTAGTACTGCTCTTTACAAGTCTGTATCTCTTCTCACCATTATATCTCAGTTTGTTTATTCGATGTCCACTGGGATTAACATTCTTCAGTCTCCTTTTTGTCTTGATCCCATATTTGCAAGTGTGGTTTTATGCTTGGCTTTAATTTCTCCCTCATCTTCTGAATCCAGTGTCCTGCTGAACTCTTTTTAATTTAATTTGTTTATAGTTCTGGGTTTTTTTGCGTCCTGTCTTACTACTGAAGATGTTTTCACTCCTATGTTTATCATACTGTGCCTGATACAAAACCAGTATCCTGCAGTAGTTCCTGTATTGCATTCTGACTACTGAAAATTAAGCTCCATATTCAATGTTTTTTTTTTCTTCCTTTTCCTGACATAGTAAATTCATTCACTGTCATGGATTCAGGTTGAAATTATGTTTGTGTGGAATTCTAGCAGCTGATTCTTTTATTCAACAGTCAGCTTTTTCATTTATGTCTTAATTGCCTTTATTTCCTTGCAAACATCTCTTCAACCAAGCTGCTTTTTGTAATTTGTTAATATCTGTGTGCTCTCTTGGTGCTGCCTGTTAGACTTGGAATGATGGACCAAATTTCTGAGCAGACATTCACTTGTGTTTCATTTAGGCTTTTTTTCATAGAAGTGTGACTTTCTTAAAAACACATCAAACCTTGATTTTGCGAAAAAATACAGCAAGGCTTTGAAAGAAAAATATTTTATTAGTATATATTTTTATTTCACATAGCATGGGAGAATTCCTGTTCATAACAAGAAAATTAACCTTCGGTTTATATGTGGTAAATAGCTTGGAGAATCCCACCTCATGAAGTCTTAAATGAATTTAAAAAGAACATAATTTTTCCTGGTTAATATGGTGTTTGCAAAGCTTCAGGCTTACCTGAATTGCAGTATGTACTGTTTATCAGAGCATGTTTTCTTGTGTCTATGCAGGAAACCAACAGTTGTAACAAAATATGTTGGGTCAGATGAGGAACAAATTGTAGATGAAACTGTAAATGAAGACGTTTCAAATGAGAACTCAGAAAACGATGTAGATATGCAAAGCTTACCTAAAGGTAGGTCATGTCCTTTTTGTTTCTCAATTCAGCAAATTTGCCAAGATTATGAGGTAGTTGAAATAATAAACTAGAATGTACATGTATTAGTAAAATGCCTGTTTGAGGTCCTGTTTGCTTTTACGTACACACATCCTTGTGAATACACACACAGCAAAGAGGAACCCAAGCACCTTTGCTTTGGGACCTGACATGTTTCAATCCATGGGTGCACCAGGAGATGCTGGTGGCTTTATTTCAGGTCCCTACAGCCACCTGTATAAAAGCATCACAAAACAGGGAATAGAATTTCTTCGGTTGTTTTGTAGAAGTCTCAAGCTCTGTCACCTGGAGGTCTTTATGTTACAGTTCTGTCTTTGAGGTTATATGTTATCAATTAGGTCGACAAAAGCAAAACTAACTGTACGAGGAAATGTCATTACTCAATGTATTTTTCAGTACCTTTTAGAAACAGTTTATTCTATAAGCTTGACATCCCTCTGCTCTTAACTACAGTATGGGTTTGATTTCTTACCTATGAAAGTTACAGGAAAATTTGCTGCTGTCTACTGCATGAGTAGCAGTATTTAGAACAGTCACTTTAAAATTACTTTTTCAGATGTAATATTATTTTCAGTGTCCTCACAATAGAAGTATTAAAACTGGGCTTTTAAATATGAAAGATGTTTTTTCATTCACATAATTTTGATTGGTATGTGAATTTCTGAATTTTCATAAAGACAAAGCAAGTTTTATTCTATTGCTTTTTCGTTTATTTCATACTGAAATAAATGCACGTGAGAGAAACTGGATAGAGGGGGACAAAGAGAGAAACAGTTACTGCAGGGGGTTTGAGGGTTTTAAGCCATGTAATTCAAGTCCTTTATTTGTAGCATTGCACAGCAAATTCCTGTCCACATCTCCCAATAGTGTGACAGTCCCATCCTGCCCATGCCACGTTAGGTAGAGGGAGCAGAATTTGCTCCTTGGCTGCTTCAGTCTTTGTAGTTTGAAGTGTGTGATGGTTTGGTTTTGGTTTATGTTTTTTTGTTTTGTTTTGTTTTGTTTTTTCCTGTGAATATCTGTGTTCAAAACTTTGTTGAGTTTTAGTCAACAGATTGCACTTTTTTGTTGGCTTTATTTAAACAGACCTTTTGTACTTCATTTGGATGTGTAATGGTTTCCAATTTCTAAATAAAATTATTCTAGGTACAGTGGTTGTACAACCTGAGCCAGTGCTGAATGAAGACAAAGATGATTTTAAAGGGCCTGAATTTAGAAGCAGAAATACCGTTAAAATGAAACCTGAAGCTCCCAAAAAGCGTGGAGGTAAATACAATTTAAAACATCTATTCAAATGGGTTTAAATTGTTGCTCATGACCACATTTGGTACATCTAAAAATTGTTCATATTTCTTACAAATAATCCTAAAAATACCTCCACTCTTCTGGCCCTTTGTTCATTAAGGATTCTGACAGAAATTAGCCTCCATTGCTGCCCCTGCAATGCAGCAGTGAAAGCTAAGATTAGTTCCCATTAAACTTGTTATTTTCAGTAGGTCTAGGGATGCATCGTTAGGTAGAACCAACATTCTTGGCTGTAAGCAGGTGCTACAGGTATTCCTTTTTAAGGAATGACATTGTAGCAGCATTGGTACAGGAATGTTCACTGACTCACCAAGAAAGCAACCATGTGGGACATGTATAGGCAGATTATTCATCCGTGAGCTAAGAAAAGCCCTAAACCCTCAGACTATTCAAAGACTTTGGTTTTTAAATTGCAGGAAATCCCCTAGTAGTGGGCCTTTCTAAGGATTCTCTTTGAAAAGCTGCTGTGTCAACTGGTTTTCCATAGCTACTGCTAAAATGGAGGTTAGGTAGATTATAGTGCTAACAGGAATTAATTTCTCTTGTTTTATTCCAAAAATGAAAGGAGAGGGAGGACTATGTATAAGTAGCCAATAAAAAGGCAGATAGTTTTGTTAACACTACTGGCAGTATCTTAGTTCACCTACATACAGCAGTACCCAGGATATTCATACAGACAGATATTATACATACTGTTCATTCTTCCCATTATATCATTTGAGATACTTGCTCTCTTTTAAAGTCTTACTGTAATTTATTAAGTGCTATTTCTCCATCTGTGGTTGAAGGGAAGTAAAGTGTGACTGTGTGGAAATGTGCTTGTGCATACACCTGGGCTCATGCATGATGTTAATCACAATTTGAGCTTTGATGTTTTCTCTGAATTATTAATCTTTGGAAGTTAGTTTTGTTTTATTCATGCAAGATGTCCCGTGCAGCATTTAGGAATGCTTTTCCCATTTGTGCTTATAAAAAGTTTGCAAGTGGCCCAACAAAATTCTTTAAGGTTATAGTGTTGAAAAGATAGGACTCTTCTGTTTGAGCTTTGTGGCCTGTGTCTGCATCCCCAGGACAGTTCGTATGACTACTCTTCCAGCCTTTTTTCTCCATCTCTGAGCAATTTGCAGGTCAACTTTTGTGTATGTAGTTTGGTTGCTCATGTACTGTGCCTGACATGGGGTAAGAGCTTTGGAAGGGACATGAAGAGTTTAAGCTTCACCTTTATTCAGTGCCAGCTCAGCTCTATTAGTGTTGCTGTTGATAGTATTTGATTTTAGAGTGCTCTGTTAAACTTCTGTCAGCTTTCAGGAAAATGGACATGTACTGCCTGCTCCTGTGTTGTCCTCATTTCCAGGCCAGGAAAGGTAGCCAGGTGAGGGATGTGACTCCATCAGCCTCAAGAGCAGCTGGATTAGGGAATATATCAAACCAATTTGTCAAACTCTTGTCAGCTTTTTTCATGACATGGTGCTGACCTTTGTCTTGATGCCTTACTGAGGTGCCCCATGCACTTACAGAGCAAGTAAATGTGTAGTCCCTGAGATCCTGAATTGTCAGCACAGTGCATGTAAATAGTAACAATAAAATAAAAAATGCCACTCCATCTTGTTCATTTTGGAGTGCATCTTTGCATTTTTATTAGGAATTCTATGGCCTTTATATATTGGAGATAGTGGTACTAATGGAACTCTTGCCTTTCTAGCAACCTGATGTTCTCATCTGAAACTGTAAGAGGTGTTGTGTCATTATTGTGAAGTATTGTGTCTGCAGAATGATAACGGTTGTATTTTTGCCAATAAACTCTGGTAGGAGTGTTTTTAAGTCTTTTCTCAGTGTTAGTGAATTAGTAGCAGTTTAGTTTCTTTGGATTGTCAGGGTTTGTAGTGGTAGCATGGCTTACACAGGTTTGCCTCATCAGTTATCTCTTTCTGGTGCCAACTTGCACATTTTAGGAAGGAGGCCACAGTGCTTCCCCTTAGTTGTAGAAAAGAGGGAAGTGGCTGGGAACTTGGCAGGGAATGGCATGTTTGCCCTGAGTTGGCTGTGGGGTGTGACTTGCCTAGGTTGGGTTCTGTGCTGCAGAACATGGGATTCCTTTCTGAGGAGTGCAATAAGGTGGATGCCTTTTTTCGAGGTTACCAGCAGTGTTTGAAACTGGTGTTTGAGCTGGCTCTGAGGTCGTGAGGGAGCTCTTCAGACATTGAAAGTACATGTATTCAGAATTTCCCTGAGGTGTGAGGGTGTATCAGCTGTGTGTCTTGAGAATGTTCATTCAGTTCCTTAACATTGTGGTGTTGGTGCTTCTGTGGCAGTGATTATTTAAAAGATAGGAAAATATACAGAGTCTGTACTCAGATTGTAACCATTAAATTAAACCATTGGAATTAATTTCCTTGTACCACTTAGTGAACATGACAGCAAAGAATAAGTCATAGTTGAGTGGTCCCATATCAAACCTCTATCTTCTTGATCCCAAATTAGGTTTTTGGAAATGTATGAGCTTTCACATATTATTTTCTTTTTTCGTCTGTTGAAAACAGAAAGATCTCACAATATTAAGTAGTAGTTTCAACATCCTGGCATGGAGTGAACATGCCAAGCCCATGTTCACTCCTTCTGAAGTGAACTGGGCGCTTGGCAGTAAAGAAATGCTTTCTTCACCAAATATAGGTACAGCAGCAGCGTGGTCCACAAACTGGGAGCAACCTGCAAGATCGGGAGGAACATGTATATTATAGCAAAATTGTAGTTTCATAAAAACCCAAACAACAAAAACCTCCATTAAGAAGGGAACAAAATGCAAGAAAAGTTTTCAGGCACTGTTAAAAGGATTTTTTGCATCTTCTGTAATTGATTTCTGTATTTTTCGTGGAGAAACTAAAATTGTGTGTGAAAGAAAATGTAACACAAACATGAGTTAAAATGGTATTTGTTGAACTAAGTTTAAATTGGGAATGTTATCCAGAATATCTGGGGTGCTCTGGAAGACTTTTATTGATGACTCTTATTTAGGTGTGTTCTCCTGAGGTGACCAGTTAAGCCGAATTGAATGTCTCAAAGGAAAGGAATTGTATCTTGACCCCAAGTGAAGCACAGAAATTAGAGGGAAATTCTTTCACTCTAAAATGGCAAGTGGTTACAGAAAAATTTCTCTAGTGTGGGCTGGTAAAGAATTAAGGGCATAAAACCTGACAGGCTGAAATATTTTAAGAAAATGAAATAGGTATACATAGATTTCTTTAAAGAAATGAAAACAATTAATGTGTGGTTTATAATCCTCTCTATAGAGGAAGGACTACATGGCATTGTAAGCTGTACAGCCTGTGGGCAACAGGTGAATCATTTTCAGAAGGATTCAATCTACAGACATCCTACATTGAAAGTTCTTATTTGTAAGGTATGTGGTAAACAGTTCTGCTTTTTGTTTTAGTTTGAATTGTCATATTGATTGATTGAGAGGGATTTTGACCTTTGTGAGAGTAGTTCTATTTCATTAGTCAATAAAGTTTTTAGTCGTTAACTGTTAGAATTAAGGAAACTAAAAGCAGGGGGAAAAGCAAATATACTTCCAAATTTATATTCCTGTTTTCTTATACTCCAGTTAAAGTCATTGCGGTTTATTTTTCATTTAGCTTTATAGCTTTATGTCTGTAATCTTAGTGAGTTTTTAATGTTAAACGATCTGAAACTTCTGCCTACGCATAATGTATTGTAGGAGCAGATTCAAATGTGGATCTGCTGGTAAGGTATTCTGTGTAAAACAGTGTTGAAAAAGAGAGGAAAAGTGGCTTCAGAGCCATCTCTGTTTATGTAGCCCCTGGACTGTTCTAATTCATGGCAGCTTTGTGGTGGTGATTTAATCCATAACTTAAACCCACATCTGGATCTTCAGCCCCTTGGTTTCCTGCTGACTCCACAGAGGCCCTGAGTTGCCTGTAGTGGGAAGTGTAGAGAACAAGGCAGGAAGGAAACATCCCTCTGCTACTGTGGAGACCTCTCTTAATTTTCAGAGATACAGTGATATCTCTTGCATATCTGTGTCTACAGTCCAGAGACTCTGTGTTTATAAAGTTGTTACCAAAGGTAGAGAGATACAGGTCTGTTACAATGCACATGTAGCATTCATCTTTCCTCTTCCTACTTCTCCCCAGTTCCTGATTAATACTACATGTTCAGCCAGCAGATGATCTCAGGTGTGGCCATGTAGTCTGATGTTCTGCCTCCTCTGTGTGTTTTGGCTTGTTTCTTTTATGAAATACGATTTACAAAAATTGACTTACAAGATGGCTGTTTTCCATTTCCACTGGAGTCCCAACTCTAGTTCCTAGACTTGAGAATCCTCCACACATGACTGTAGCTCTCAGTGTTCCTGCCGTATACACAGGTGACTTGGGTGACTTTTGAAACTTTAGGGTATTGGGTTCAATAGCAGCTCTTGACTGGGAGCTCTGCTACATAAATTTAAGGGTTGTTGCAAGGAAGGTACCTAGTTTGCACCTGGAAATTGAATTGTGAGATATTAACATCAGGATAAATGCTGAAGACCTTTTTATTTAAAGCCTTAAGGCATGGGATGGTGACATAAGGAGCATTCATCTGAAAACTGTCATTTATGTAGGATTGTGTCAGGGAGGATGTGGTGTTGATTTACCTAGGAAATAGATAGAAAAATTTAAGCAACTTGAAGAGAAATATTCAGCTGATGTTCTAAAATACACAATTATACAGCAATTAAACAAAAGCCTATTTAATTTTCAAATAAACCTTGAGCCATCTAAATAAGTCACCATTTGGGACCTGTTGTATCCATGGAAGATGTTTTTTAGGTTAACACAAACGTAAAAGGCTCAGAATGCTGAGGCCTTGCTGTCATTGATTTTACTGGCAAGCTTCTAAAATCAAATTAATTACTGAAGTCCAGTTGAAATTTAATAAAGAATTCCTTGTCCTGTCTCTTTACAGACTTGTTACAAGTATTACATGAGCGATGACATCAGCCGCGATTCTGATGGGATGGACGAACAGTGTAGGTAAGTGTCCAGAACTGCAGTAACACCCACAGCTCTTCTTGTTTGTGCATCTTTGTGTCAATCATGCCATTATTGCAAGAAAAACTGCCAGTACAGAAGAGCTTAATCAACAATTATTTCTCATCAAGAAATACTCAGCCCCAGGGTTTTTCTATTTGATTGTTATTTTAGTCATTAACAGGAAAATATTTTATAAATCCAATAGCAAACACTTTTAAAACATCACATTTCTAACTAAATAATGTGCCGATTGTCATTAATCCGTAATGGCCGTTAATTGTACAAACATTTTAAAGGTGGGAATGGAATCTGACATTCTAAACCTTGTGAGCCACAGAAACTTTGTCCTCCAGATATATCTTCCACTTTTGAAATACTAAGGTGTTTCTCTGTCCTTAGCTCTAAATGTGTAACTCAGTCAAAATTGTGCAGTCTGTGATGCACATGGGCTTTTCAAGTCATATGTGCCTGCAGTAGTAATGTATCAGTTAAGGCTAGAAAGACTTAAGCTAATTCTTTTTGCCGTGAAATAAATCACTCCTCTCCATCCCCTCAAATTTTCAAAAGAAACAGAGAAATTAAAATTTAGTGTTTGTGGTTTTTTTTCTTCTTAAAAATCAGTACTGAAGTTGCATTTGAAAGTTACTATTTCGACTTCGTGAACTGTTAATCTAATACATGAATTTTCTGACTTCTCAATTCTTGAGTGCTATTCAGACATGCTTTTAAAAGTGATTTCAGTTAATGAGTATCTGTTTATCACCTTACATTTTAAATATGCCAGCTTAAAAATTCATCACTATGTCGATCTAGAGACAAACCTCTCACATTTCTTGTGTCTTGTTTCAGGTGGTGTGCTGAAGGTGGAAATCTGATTTGCTGTGACTTTTGCCATAACGCCTTCTGTAAAAAGTGCATTTTGCGCAACCTGGGTCGAAAGGAGCTCTCGACTATCCTGGATGATAATAGCCAGTGGCACTGCTATATTTGCCATCCAGAGCCTTTACTGGACTTGGTCACTGCGTGTGACAGTGTCTTTGAAAATTTAGAACAGTTACGTCAACAAAACAAAAAAAAGATCAAAGTTGAAAGTGAAAAAAGTAAAATATACGACCATACAGTCAAGTTTTCTCCAAAGAGAAATAATGCAAGTTGTAATGGTGAAGAAAAAAAACTAGATAATTCATATTCAGGTTCGCTAACATATTCTTATAAAGCACTAATGGTGCCAAAAGACTTGCTTAAGAAAACAAAAAAGCTGGTTGAAACTACAGCAAATCTGAATTCTAGCTTTGTAAGCTTTTTGAAAAACACTGCAGAAAATGTAGAAATAAGTCCAACTGTACAACTGTGTCAACTGAAAGCTTTTAAATCTGTGCTGAGTGACATGAAAAAAGCTCATCTGGCACTAGAAGAAGGTCTGAACCTGGAGATTCAAGCATTGAATGTTAAAATCAAAGATAAAAATACCAAAGAGAAAAAAACTGAGGTTAGGTCAGAAGAAAATGAGGGGGATAAGGATGAAGAAAAGGAACATGTGACATTAAAAGAGGATGATGCTGTACAGACGCAGAAAAAAGCTGTATCAGAACAGGCTGACAGTGAGCCCATGGATCAAAGTGTTCCAGCAGTGGAAGAGACAGATAACAAACCTACTTCTGGGGAAGAAAAAAAGTCTGGCAGAAACGAAGAACCTCAGTATGAACCGAACAGTACAGAGGCTTTGGACATGGATATCGTGTCCATTCCGTCATCTGTTCCTGAAGATATTTTTGAGACTCTAGAATCTGCTATGGAGATTCAGATGCCATCAGATGAGCAAGACAGTGGAAATACAGGAACAGATCATGAGACTCCAAGTTCAAATACAAAATCCAACACTCCTGTGAAAGATACCAAAGGCGGTACCAAGCTAAAATCATCAGCTAAAGGAACGAAAGAACTGGTTGTAAAATTGACTCCTGTTTCCCTTTCAGAGTCTATAGTTAAAGCTGAAGATCAAGACAACAGTGTAGAAAAGGAAAATAAAGATGTTGATGTAAAGTCTGGAACAGAAGACTGTGATCCTGTGAAACAAAATCACAGTGTTGGCAGTGAACCCTCCACGGAGAACGAGGCGGTGCCTTTAGAGGAATCCGATCTGCGGAGGTCGCCGCGTGTGAAAACCACCCCACTGAGGCGCCCCACGGACATCAGCCCTCTGACATCCAACTCTGAGGAGGACAGCAATGACACGAGTAATGAGAAATGCAAGAGACAGTCATCTAAAAAGCCAGGGAGGAAAAATGAAAAGAGAGATTCTGATGGTACTGTTGATGGGCCCAACCCTGATACTCTTCCTACATCCAAAAAGCCATATGGTTTGGATCAGAGCTCAGATTCTGATGAGATGCCAGCTGTTCTTAAAGAGGCAGGAATGATAAGTCACAGTTCCTCAGACATTGACAGCAATAGTGAAGCACCAGCAAATGATCAGAAGACTTCAGATTTTCAAAAGATTCCGCCAGTAAAAGATGAAAATGGAAAACGAAAAAGAAAAAGTTCCAGTTCTGGTTCAGATTTAGATGCTGAAAGAGGCAAATCAGCTAAAGATGCTGCTGCTGCTAAAAAGAAACGACAAAACTATTCAGATTCCTCAAACTATGATTCTGAGTTGGAAAAAGAAATAAAAATGTTGAGTAAAATTGAAGCTGCAAAAAAGCCTAAGAAAAAATATTCACGAAAAGAGGATAGTTATGATTCCTCTGAAGAAGAGCAGAGGAAGAAAGTAAGCAGTAAAAGAAAGGTAAATTTAAAGAAAAAGAAAGGTAAATCTTCTGAGGATGATGCTGCTGAAAAGTCTTCCCCAGAGAAGGAAGTGAACCATTCTAAAGATAAAAAAGTGGGTAAGAGGTCATCTGCTAAGGAAAAGATAAACAGAGACTCCAAAGAAAAATCTGCAAAGGAAAAACATGATGAGTCCTCTGATGCTGAGAAGTCTTCCCTGGAGAAAGGGGAAAGTTCTCCTAAAGGTAACAAAAACAAGGATCTGAAAAAGAAAAAGGCACAAGAAGAGTCTTCTTCAGAGAGTACTGAGAAATCTGCAAAGAAAGAGCACAAATTTGAGTCTTCAAAAGAGAGACTAAAGAACAAGAAAGGATCAGAAAGCAAAGTGAAGAAATCTGAAAAATTGAAAAAGAAAGGTTTCAGGAAAGAACAAGATGATTCCTCATCTGATACTGACAAGTCCTCTCCAGAGAAAGGAAGTTGCAATTCTTCTGAAAACGACAAAATTAAAAAGGAACCTGTGTTTACCGAAAAGAGAAATTTGAGAGAGAGAGTAGCTAAAAGAGTACATATTGATTTATCCTCTGATACTGAGAAATCTCCCCCAAAAGAGGAGAGTTCTTCTGAAGATGCCATGCGGCGTAAAAAACGAACTGAAACTAAAGAAAAGAAAAAAATAAGTCATAAAAAGAAAATTTCCAAGAAAGAGCAGAATGACTCGTCCTCTTCTGATGAAGAGTCTTACGAAGACAGTAAGAAAAAGATTAAAAGAGGGTCAGTGAAGGAAAGTAAGAAGACCAGCTTAAAAAAGAAAGTGTCAAAAAAGAAGGTGGTTGTCACTACCTCTTCTTCATCTGATAAGGAAGAAAATGATGATCAGAATTCCACAGGGGATGGAAGCAGCGATGAGCAGAAGATCAGGCCAGTGACTGAGAGCTTGATGCTGTCTGGTGGTGCCGGATTCTGTCAGTCATCAGGTGTGCAAAAGATGGTCATGTACACCTATTATAAATACATTGATAGAGGAGGTCTGTGAGATTTGGGTGACATTTAATAATCTAGAAGTGAAAAGTATTCATCAGTAGGTAATTACACTTGTAAATGTTTGCAGCCAGTTCGGTTTTCTGATACTGATTTGGAAGCACCTGTTTTAAAGTTCCCTTCCAACCCAAACTATGATGTGCTTCTAAAATTGCATTATTTCAGTTCGTGTCCCTTGAGGGAAAAACGGATGTCACTGTCGATGGAGAGGGTTGAGAAGCTCCAGTCAATAGTTGCAACTTGGCTTTGCAGAGCCTGATCCTTGCTTTTGCCTGCCCAGGGGCTGTTTTGCCAGAAGCTGGATTGAAGGAGTAATCCAGGGAACTCACGTTTTTCACCTCCTGGTTATGTGCTGGAGGTGACTCTGAAGACCTTTGGCATTATAGGACACGTTTCAAAATCAAGTGGAAGATTTTTTGTGCCTCACAAGAGCCATTAGCCTTAGAAGAACTGGTGTCACAGAAGTCTCTCATTGCTTACTGTTTTCATAGCAGGTTTAATAGTAATAACTGTTTTCCTTGTCAAGGTACCAGTGTTTCATCAGTGTCCCGAAGATGTAGGAAATTTTAGAAAATTCAGCGCTACTGTGATCAAATATTTGATTTTAAAGAACTTAAAAAAAGGGGGCAGTTTTCACATTATGCAGACAGTAGACATTTTAATAAATGAATTTTCAACTAGGAAGAAAGAATCTATTTGCAGTTTTAATTACCATGACAGGTAAACTGTTCGCTTTTTTTTCCCCCCTTATATTTCATTGAACTTTCTAGAAAAGTGCATGACTTTAACTGTGGGCTCAGATACAGTAGTTTGCAAGGCTGCAGCTACAAGTGAATAAACTGCATTATATTTGTGAAGATACAAGGGGGAATTGCTTCAGACTTAGAGTGGGTTTAGATTAGATATTGGGAAGAAATTCTTTGTTATGATGGTGGAGAGGCCCTGGCACAGGGTGCCCAGAGAAGCTGTGACTGTTCCATTCCTGGCAGTGTCCAAGGTCAGGTTGGACGGGGCTTAGAGCACCCTGGTCTAGTGGAAGGTGTCCCTACCCATGGCAAGGGGTGGAACAAGATGAGCTTTAAGGTCTCTTCTAACCCAAACCATTCTAGGATCCTGTGATAAGATAGCAGAAGGGACATAGCTGTATTTTGACTTTCCAAGAAAATACTTGTAGGCCAATACTAAGTACAAAATAAAATGATTGTTATTTGTGGTTTTGTAACAAAGGAAAAAACCTTACCCCTTAAAAACCCAAAACAGTCAGGTTTAAATGGAGCATAATGTGCCCCCTTTTTCGTACCATCTTGGCAGTGACCCACTTCATGATGTTTTCCTGCAATCCAGTTTTGGGAGAGTTGTTCGTCTTTGCACATGCAAAGGCTGCTTTTCAGAAGTGCCGTGCTGCTGCAGATTTAGAACCCAAGCAAAGTTTGATTTATAGTCATCCTCGAGTAGCAGCTGGAAGAGAAGTTTCTCATTGTGCATTTTACACAGTCCTGTAATGTTTGTTTTTCAAGGCTTTCCAGTGAAGTAAGTTTAGTTGTGTCTCTGCATATACTATTCAGACTTTTAGGAGTTTTGTTATCAGTGTTTTCCCAGTGATGCCACTGCTGGGGAAGATTGCAGATAATTACTAGGTTGCATAATAGTGAACTGTCTTTTTCTGTGTGGTAAGTGCCATGGCTGTTAAAACTCTCACACAGGCAGATGATTGTATTCTGACAGTTCTCAGCATCACTGAACCATCAAAGGAAAATCCCTTAAAAATGGGATTGCTTGTGTACAGTGTATGTTCACAGACTTGGTGTTGAAATGGCCCAAGGGGAAAAAGGTTGGTTGTAATGTTTCAGAAGGCTCTGAGGCAGTAGGAGCAATTGTTTATTTTGCAAGTCACAAGTGGAAGGCTGGATAATTACTGGAGAGAAGTTTAACAGTATACAAATTGGAAAAATGAGATAATGATATGTGATGCTTGGCAGTACAGTTAGACCGAGAGAGAAGTGGGTTATTTTAGACTGGAGAGAGAATGCTAAAAATGGGAAATTAAATTGCTGTGTGTGAATCACCTGATGGGCAGTTTTAGGGAAGGCTGAGCCGGATGTGTGCTGAGGAGAGGAGAGGCAGCAGATGCAGGGGTTAGCAAGCAAATGGATCTAGATACTAGGAAGAGTATTTTATACATTGAGCATGATCAAAGATTGACACTGGTTGCCTTGTCCAACTTTGGAAACCCTGTCCTTGGAAATGCTCTAAACTTGATTGGCCAAGGCCCTGAAAACACTGGTCTTTGGAGTTAGTTTTGCTCTGAGGATGGAGTTGGAGCGAGTCGTGTCCAGAGGTCTTTCCCATCCTCAGTTATTTGATTCTGTGAAATCCTGCCTATGTTTGATTATTTTAAGAGGAGACAAATGTATTGACTTAATAAGTGAATTAGTTAAGGGGTCTTTTCTGTGACTGAATACGCTGTGTATATGGATCATTGAATTAGACTTAAAATCTGGTTTGATCAATGCTATGCTTTGATGACCTCTTAGACAGTGCTGTCAGGTGACATCTGGGTAATGCTGTTTCCAGGACAAGTGTACATTGAAACAACTTGGAGTCGCCTCTCACAGCCTGGTTTTAGTCCAGGCCACACAGGTAGAAGATAAACAGTACAGGTTATAGATGAGGGGATCTCAGCTAATGAGGACTGCAAGGTTTCTTTTCCTTAGCTTCATTTTACTACCTAGCAGATTTGTCTGACTTAAATACAAACCAGAAGAACATGAGAAAAGCAAGGGGAGAGGCCTGGGATGTGCTCGAAATAATTTGGATTCCTCTCTGTGCAGTCAGGAAAGTGCAGAGGTGCTCTGAGGTGGGTGTCACCTGTGCTGTTGTTGGTTACATTCTCACACTGCTGTTGTTCATGCCCTTTCCACGTGAGACAGTGGCGTGTAGTGCAGCTGAGTTTGGATATTTGCAGTAAGGATAGCACGTGGAATTTTCAAAACCTAACTCTTTATATGGACACATGTACTCTGAAAACAGAGATAGGCAAGGATTAGTGTTCTCCAGTCCTTCCTTGTAGCAGGAGGGCAGCTCATAGGCTTGGCAAGCAATTCTGTAATACATTTGTTTGCGCTGCCTTTTCGGTTTACCCAAACTCAGTAGTGGACATTCTCATAGAGCAAATAACTTTTCAGGAAACTTAATTTCTGGCTCCTGGGTGGAGTATTCACTCTCTGTTCTAGTGTAAAAAAAAGTCCAATTCACAGTGGGTAATAAGAATTTTAAGCTGTGTGTAGTAGCAAGCATAATGTGAATAAAAATGCTGCTTGAAAAACTAGATACTTAATAAAAATATTTATGTGTCAAGATAGAAAAGTGATATTAGCAGCTGGTTTTTAATGGGGATTGTTGGTGGAGATGTTTATTGCTGGGTTTACATGCATTAAGTGTTTTCTGCTTGTTCTTTTTTTCAGGAGATGAGGGAGAGGCTCTATCAAGGACTATTCCAATGGAGGAGGAGGAAGATGATGATGATGATGATCCTGAGAATAGGTATGATACCATCCATAAGGACTTAAAATCGATTATAACACACCCTAGGCGTGGGCGCAAAGCGGCGCAACGGAAGAGCAAGCAGGTTGTAAAAACCACGGCTGCCTGCCTTGTAAAGACTCGCACACGGGCCCCCCGCAAGTTTGAACACGGGGCCAGAAAACAGAGGCCAAAGCCCAGAAATGCAAAGCAAGTCTTTAGGAGCCTTAGCTAACACACCTTGCGTAGGGTGTGTTATAAATGCGCTGCAGCACTGGCCGGGCAGTGTTCCGGCTGGAAGTGTGGGCTTTGTGACAAGTATTGCTTTCAGGCAGGTAAAAACCTACTTCTGATAAATGTGAATTCCAGCTAGTTCTACTGAGTAGAGGGTGACAGTTTGCATCTGTGCATATACAGTGCTGCAGTATTTTTAGAATGAATTTGGTTATTACTGTTAAGATGCTTTTTTAATTGAAATGCCTTTTCTCAATAAAGAGAAAACACAAATGTGGGGAAAACAATATTAGATGTTTTCAGCTGTTAATTCCACTGAGTTCTAATCCACTGAAGGGTACCTGAAGTGACTAATGTGACAATTAAGGCCCTGATTCTGCAAGCACTGTGCATAGGCTCTGCTGGTATCAAAGAGGCTAATTATACACGTAAATTTTAAGTCTTTGCATAGATATTTTCAGAATTGTGGCTTATGTGTATTGCTTCAGTTTCAAATTCAATAAAAATGAACCTCTGTAAGATAGTTAGTTGAGATGTGATATTTTATCAGTACCATTGTAGCTGTCAAACCCAGCCTAGCTAGGCATGTAGAAGCTTTGTTTCCTCATGAGCAAGTGCACAACATGAAGTATTGCTCAGTTCTGAGCCACAGCTTCTTTTTGGAAGTTATATTATTATTAGACTGAAGCGTTGTTCAACACAGTTTTATACAGTATTTCAGAAACTGATTTCAATTTTTGGCCATATAGCATGTGTGGGACCAGCTTTGCACAGTTGCTGATGGAGACTTTTTCTGCTTCTGAGCCTTAATAGTTTAGAATATAGAATCTTTGTTTCACGGAGTTGTATGTTTTGTTATGTGGCTGAAGTAAATCTTAAAAACACTGTTTTATATCCTTTATGCAACTCAGTTTGGCATCAAAATGCTGCTGCTTGTTTTCAGTCATCAAATTTAATCTAGTAACTCAACACTTAAAAAAAGGTGATTTTTAGGGGCTTGACAGCACGGGATCATAAGCAGAACATTTAAACTTTGGTAATAGCAAGATTTTTTTTTTTAAAACTATAATTTCAGTCCTGTTTTCATTATTTCCCCCCCCCTTTTTTTTTTTTTTTTGGTGAGTTTCTGGTTGATTACACTTTTGTCAGAAGTTCAGTATTTGCTATCAAAATATTTTTGACAGATCTTAGTTACTAGTTTAAGGGCTGTTTTGGGAAATTAATAGCTAACAAACAATATAAATTTGGGCTTTAAAAATCAGTTTCTGTACTTTGTTTTTAAGCTCACTCTTTGTTAAGGGAATATTTAGGGAATATTTATAATATGTGAGATGGGGAGGTATTTTGTCAATAAACAGTGTTGTCAACCTTCAGACGTTAACTAGTAACTGCAGTCTGATTTTTACATTAATCATGTGTTGTGCTTGGCACCAGAATCAGAGATTTAAACTGTAAAAAGATGGAACAAATCTCAAGTTAAAAACTTGTTCTTTTGTTTACTCAACATAAAGTGTTTAAATAGTTTATCTGCTGATTCAGAGAAGTTGCCTATTTAATTCCAGGCCAAAGAGGGTACATAGTACCTGCTGGGTGTTTGTAGTGTGGGAATTCTCCTATTTGCAAGTCTCTAGTTTAGATGTTCTGTTATTGCATACCTGGGGATGTGCATGACATGAATATTAATAGTCTTGAAATAATTTTTGCCAAATGCAATATTCAAGTGGGTCATACTATGCCATACAGCGCTGTATGCTTTCATCTTCTGTTGTGTAACTGTTATTGGTCCTTCTGATCTTTTAAATGGTACTGTTTGATATGTTTGCAGTAGTTCTGTTTATTAAGAAGTTAATAGTGTATTTAATGCAGAATGCCTTTAAGTATTTGATGGTTACAATAAATTTTTGTAAAACGTTTTTCTTGTCCAAGCATTTAATTTAATACAACTCTGACAGCTTGAAAAACAGCCACTTCCAACAAAGACAGCACAGTATTTAGAACAACGTGTTTGGCAGTTTTCGTTCCTTTTTTAGACATGTATGATGTTTCCTCCAAATGTCAGTCTCTTAAAATCTCTTTCAAAGGGTTCTGAATTTTCTAGTAATGCCCCAAAGGCCCATTTAATTCAGTAGTGCTGTAGATGGGATTCTGGTGGCTTTTATTGGTCACGTACAAACCTCCTCTCCCACCCAAGGGCTTGTTTTGGGCAACCTTATTTCTGCATGTAACTAGTGAGTGTTTATGAACACTGTGTGTGAATTGATATGATCTAATTGGTAATAGTACATCATAATGTCGGGCTAAAATTTAAAATCATTTTAAAGCATTTAAAAATGCTTTTTACAGTGGTTGTCCCCACCAAGATTTTTAACCATCTCTAGAAGAGTCCATTGTATTGGCACTCTAAAATTCACGAGCAAGAATGGTGGGAATTACCATGTGGACTTAACATCCTGAGGGGCTGCAGCTGCTCTTCTCATTTTGCTGCAGTGTCTGAAGGATAAGTTAAAGTAGTCCTACAGTGTAACTGAGCAACCCCTGGGTAACTTCCAGTTTGCCTCTCTCTTGGGAAAACTCTTTTCATTTAGCATAATGTAAAAGTACATAGTAATCAGTTCATTCCTTAGAAATATGTTTTGTTTTGGTGGTGTTCTTACAAAGGGGAAATGTGTTTGAATCCTCGTTTATATAAAACTATGCATCTGCACTGTAATTTTATTCTAGAGTTGTTTTTATGCATCTTGGTTGAGATTGCAGCCCCTTTCTGTGAGGCACTGTGTAAATGTGTGGTGGGAAAGTGCCCTTCATACAAACCTCACACTAAGTTTAGGTAAGATGGAGAGGGGCAACATGACATTCTCAAGGTCACAGCAGATAATTAATGAAATGCAGGGATTTTTGAAATCTATTTTGTTTTTTACTACCTGAGCTCTGTGCTGGAAGGTCATACAACTCTGTGCCTCTTAGTTAAATTTATTTGTAGTATTCAGCTGTTACATCTGGTTGGCCAAGAGTCTTATATGTCATTGGTCTGGGTAAATAATATGGTTCCTTTTCATTTGTGTGGGTTTCCCTGGAAGAAGAGTGAGGGAATTTCACACTGCCATAGGTTGTTTTTCTTACTGCTATTAATGCAAATATTAAAATGTTAAACTAGCATATGAATTTCCTTAGCTTAGAAGCCTGGTCACTTTAAATGGGTTTTATCTTTAAAAAGAAATATATTATCCTGATCAACATACATTGTAATTTAATTTAAAATTAGTTTCAAGAGTCCAGTACTCAATTCATATGAACCATTTTGACATCAATCATTTGTTAGATTCATTTACAAGGCTTAATCTGTTTGGGTCTAGTATTGCTTGCACTTATAATTAATATCAGATATGTAGTTAATTAAAACAATCATCTTTTAAATTCTGAGCATCTTGATAATGTCTCACATTTTTAGTCCAACATCATACCAGGAAATGCATTGTCAAGAGAATGTCGCTTTTCTTGCTAACAAACAGCCCCATCTCAATTTGATTCCAGTGCTTGAGTCTATCCTAGATAAAAAGTAGGGAGAATTTTCTGTGGCAGAAATAACTTCCTAATCAATATTTTTATATATAATTAGAAACTAATAAGTTTACCCAATCTGGTTGGTGGTTGTGGTGATGACTAATGGAATATCAAAACATCTGGTCAAGGATAGTGGATTTTGTGCCTGGTATTTTTAGGAGTTAGATACATTTGCTTTGGGTTTTCTTTTTCCTCTTAAAACCATACTTCAGAAAGAACAAATAAACATGTATGTTTGTTTTGTTAACATCCAAAGTCAGCCTTTTAAAGGTGATTTGTGTAAAGGTAAGTATTGCCATCCACATACAAGTTGTGTTAACTTTGCTGATTCACTTGAGAACAGTCAGAGGCAGTATTACTAGGCAGGAATTTCAGGCTTCAATTTTAATATTTGGTGTTCATCGATGCCTTTTTTTTTTTTCCCTTTTCCAAAACTCAGGTGATATTGTGAGCCATTTAATTTTGAAGGAAAAGTTCTGACAATTGAGAGATGGAAGAAATATAGTCTGTATTTCTAATACAAGGAGATATTTATTTCTGTTGCTGTTACATGTGAAGTGGTGGGTTTAAAAAAAAAAAAAATTAAACCAACCAAACCCTAAGTCCCTTTTCCAAGTCCTCTGGAAGTGCCTGATGTTAAAAGCATTGGGAAGAGGGTGTTACTTACCTGTGGACTTTAGTAAGTTTTGGTTGGGTTCGCACTGTGATATGTTGGTATATATGGAATTTTAACCTTTCCAAGGGTTCTGCAGGGGGAAGTTTTAATCAGCTTTTTCTTCACAAACCATTTCTCAAAAAGGGGGGAAGGTGTGTTTTGGATACTGGTGGATTGTTTGGCTCACTGAGCAGTCTTAAATGTTTATTAAACCGTTTTGTTTTCATTTAATAATTACTGAATGTGAGAGTCTTTCTGGAGTCATTCAAAAACAAAAAAACACTGGTTTGAATGTCAGGAACGATACTTTGGGAAAGTTCTCTTTGTAAGATTCTGTTGTTTTAGGGATACATTACAGTCTGTAAAATGCAATACTGATTGTTAAAAACTTGTTTTATAGTGTTCCATAAAAGTAACAACTCAGTTTTCTGTTGTATAAGAAGCTTTGCTTGAGAGATCCCTGTTCCATTGCCATTTCCAAGTGCATCCTAGGTGGTGGTTCATTTCCATGGGTTTTGAACTTCTCTTTTGACTGGTATAAAATCTTTCCCATTCTGAACTATGTATGTACAGTATACATTAATTCTCCCAAAAGGCAAGACAGGTGAGGTTTGACCTAGAAGAAAGCACTTCATTTAAAATTGATGACCCTGCAATTAAAACTAGTGTTTCTCATGTTTCTATGAGAAAGACCTGGTTTCATTCTTTTAGGATTATTTTTCCTTGGAAGTATATGTTCTTAGATAACTCCACTCTTTCCCTGTGCTTTTGACATTGCATTTCATATTCTGCCTTGGATGGATTCAGACAGGATTTTTATGTTGCAAGGGCATGTAAAGAAATAATTTTTCCATAGTCACTTGTGCGTTAGGTGGAAACTTTCTTGTGCTGCAGTGAGACAGTGGGAAGCTGAGTGGAGCAGGGTCATTTGTGGAACAGGAACTCATAATTTTCCCGTGACATTCAGGTCCTGTGATGTTGGTCAGGCTCTTTGGTGTGATATACACGAAAGGGTTCGTGCCACAGGGGCTGTAAAGCAAGTGCTTGTGGTTAGTTATCCAAACAGACCATGAATAAAATGCAGTCTCTACATTTGTACAGTCTTGCTGTAAAGCAGGAAGCTTCTCTTTTAAGAAGTATTATACAAATCTGCTTTCTGAACGCAAGTCAACACATTGTATTTAACATGAGATTTTTGCTGATATATTCTGTCTTGCCACAATGACTTTTCATCATGTGTCTTTTTTTTGTTCAGCTTTCAGCCCTTTTTTTGAAATTCTGAATGGTGTAGGATTACACTTGTCGTTCATAGATTTACTTGAACAATGGAATAAATAGTGTTTTCTGTTTTACTTCAAAGAATTGCCAAGAAAATGCTTTTAGAAGAAATCAAAGCCAATCTTTCCTCTGATGAGGATACATCTTCAGATGAAGAACCGGAGGAAGGAAAGAAGAAACCTGCAAAGCAGACTGAGAACACAGCAGATGATGGTAAGCACCAAAAAGCATCTGGGAAAAAGTGGTGCTGTGGCACTTGTCATAATTTCAGAGGTCCCTTGGGAAAATTAAAATTTTTAAAGTTTCTTCAGTTTTCATAAAAAAAATATCATTGGTGTTGATGGATGGTTGCCAAATGGAGGCCCATGAGGGTTGTCATCTCTTTCAGTCTTTCATGTTTATTGTTTTGCTACTAGGCTGATTTCTGTAGCCAGTTTAGATGTCATAGGGATTTGTGAGGAGTAACCTAAACAGAACAGTAAGTCCTGCAGGTGCACAGGAAAGCTTTGACTAACACAGTCATTGGAACAGGCATTCCAAGCATTCAGGCAGCATAAGATACTTAACATTTGAGGAAACTGGTATGCTTTTGCTTGTAATTCCATAGAAAACCACAGAATTTAGACTAAATTAATTCAAATTTCAGTTCTTGCCAAATGCAAGTAAGGGAGAGAAATGACTGGGGAGTGTGTGGTACTAACTCTTATATCTGACAGGAGAGAATGAAAAGGAAGATAATAAGTCTGAAAAGGAAGAAGGTAATTCTGAATCTGATTCAGAGGAAGAAGAATCCTCGAAGAAGCCCCGATACAGACACAGACTGCTGAGGCACAAGCTAACCATGAGTGATGGGGAATCTGGTGAAGAAAAAAAGGTGGTGAAACCAAAAGACAAAAAGGAAAAGGGGAAGCGCAGAAATAGAAGGAAAGGTACAAAATCCAGTCCTTTTTTGTCACAAAAAGTACTTGCTTCTGTAAAACAAGTCCAAAGCTGTTCCGAATGGAGATCTCAAACTGTGCTTTTTAAAATCTCTGTAAACTTCTTTGTGTATGAAATGTAGATTTCTTATATCTTTGATTCATAAATAGTTTTATTTGAAATGTTGAATACAAGTGCAGCTTCCTCCACTTACTCTGTCCTCTGAACTGGATTAATCTTGTGAAGTCTTACAGTACTGATTGTAAAGAGCAGAGAGAAGTCCAGGGTGTTTAAATTGGGAAAATCAGTCTTGTCCTTTCTGTAATTCCTCTCTTTACCTTGGGCTGCCGGTAGGCCCTGGAGCTCGAGGAAGCTCTCCATGCAGGAATTGCAGTGTTGCAGGCTGGAGCTGAGCACCAGATGGCACTGTGAGATGAACCTCGCCCTGGAGGTTTTGTTTGCGTTGTTGCACGCAGGAACAAAAGAACCTGTCAAGGATTTAAGGTGTCTCATGGCCAGGAAAGGTGCCCTGGCCTCGATGGTGCACTAATGCCAGCCAGCTTTGGTGGGTGTCCACAGAAGGAGAGATGCAATGGGATTAGTTTAGCATTTTCCTTCATGAAAACTGTCCTTTTTATCACATTGTGTATTCATGCTTTTCCTCCCTTACGGAATTGCTGGCAACATTTCTTTCAGGAGAAGTAATTGTAAATGACAGTGGCAATGTGCAATTAAGAAGCAGCCAGGCTGATGCCCAGAGTTCTTTAGTGTCAGCCTGTGAGGTTCACTTCGCTCAGTTAGAACAATACACTGTATTTCACTCTCTCCTTTTATCCCTATGTTCTTAATACTACATTTCCCCATGTATGTAAGCCCCATGCTTTAAGCCATTTTATTCATAAACTGGTTAAACTTTCCACTCTTCAAAGTCAAACTGAAATTAAAGGTGTGAAAGGGCATGCTGGTGTCTTAATTACCTTTTTAGATGCCAGTGATAACTCCTAAAACTAGTTATGAAAATATTGTCTACTAGTCCCAGTTTAGGTGTATTTTAATTGCCTTTTGAGTGAGTTTTGAACTTGCATTACCTGAAGAAACATCAAGCTATAAATGCAGCAATGTAATTGTGTATGTTGTTAGTAAATAAGGGATATTTTCATGAAGTATGCTTAGAAAATGACAACTGAAACGTTTGAAACTAAAGCTCCTGTTTAACTAAAAATCTTATGTTAGCAGGAGTTCTGTGGTTCCCCACTGTGTTCTCTCCTCCTCACCCACAGTCTTTGTCTTCTGATACAATACTTTTATCATTTGCTTGTAAACTGTATGTAGATACGTTCATGCATAAAGACCTCATGCCTTGTTGGCATAATACACTATCTACCAGGACTCAGTTGGTGCTTACATTTGAAAGTTTTCTGCTCTGTACTCCTCACATTCCTCTTCTTTTTACTGTGCTTAATTTAATGGGTCCACTATTGTCTGAAATGAGCTTTGACAGTGCTTGTTGGCTTTAAACTGTTGTACAGTTAGAGGCTGCTGACTTTACAGTGCTACTCCACATGAAGCCCTGTTCTGTTTTTCAAGTGAGCAGCGATGATTCCAATGACTCTGAGTTTCACGAGTCTGCAGTAAGTGAAGAAGTCAGCGAGTCTGAAGATGACCAACGCCCAAGGACAAGGTATAGATCAATTTTAACTCTGCTTATCCTGAGCTTGGGGTTTGGTTTTCAGTAGTGCAGTTCAGGCAGGAAGGTGGTAAGTTGAAGACTTCGGATTAGTTCTTAAAACCTTTGATGAGGTTTGTCTGTAATTTGGTATCTGCTAATTAATTTTCTGGCAACTGTGGCAATTTTGAATTGGTACTGCAGTAGGGGGTACACAACAACCTGATGAGCCAGGAAAGAAGAAAAAAAAAAACCAAAATTAAGAAAAAGTGAACATTTTATGTCAGATATGTCACTGTCAACTAATTGTGGATTGCAGCACTGTGGATTGCAGCAAAAAACTAGCACTTCTGAGTTTCTGTAAGGCTTTCTGAGGTAGACCATTGCTGTGTGTGCAGTGAGTTGAGAGGAAGGAAGGAATTTGAAACTGCACAGAAGAAGTGCAGATTTTGCTCATTAGCAATAATATTATTGTCAGTCGGGAATTACTGCCATTTTTTAATAGATCTGCCAAGAAAGCTGAGGCAGAAGAAAACCAGCGCAGTTACAAACAGAAGAAGAAGCGAAGGCGAATAAGGGTTCAGGAGGACTCGTCAAGTGAGAACGACAACAAGGTACCCTGTGGTGTTCTGAAGTTCCTGTCTCTGCCCACTGCTCAGGGACTTGGGTGTCTCAAACACCTCTGCACAAAGTACAGTAAAAAACTGCAACTCTTGAGTGTTAATTCAGGCTAAAATTAGTAACATGACACGATTAACTTTTCCTGTCCAGATCTTGATAGGAATGGACAATGATTAAATAACTGGATTTTTTAAAAATCTAAATGTAAAAGAGACAAGTAGTAGATTTAAGACTTTAGAACTACTGAAGTTTCTTTTCCTGGATGGAACAGGTGACAACTGATCTGATCTAGCACCACTATAATATATAAATAATTCTTTATAAATTATCATTAGCTACTGTCAGATGATAACAGTGCCCTCAGTATGCCTTGGCACAACTGGACTTACCTTTAGTATCTCAGAGTACATTGCAGTTAAGCTGGCACTTCTTTTATCATGCAGGCTAACTTAAAAAAACAGGGTTGTTTTTTTTTTTCTTACTAGCTAAACTTCACCTGTGTGTATAAGAATTTTTGGGAACTTGTTTAAGAATGAAGGTTTTGATGGTCTGTGCTGTAAGTTTCTTGCTAATACCACTTTATTTAATTTCTAACAGAGTAATTCTGAGAATGAGGACAATGATGATTCAAAATCTCCTGGAAAAGGCAGGAAAAAAATAAGGAAAATTATTAAAGACGATAAACTTAGAACAGAAACACAGAATGCACTTAAAGAAGAAGAAGAGAGACGGAAACGTATAGCAGAAAGAGAACGGGAGAGAGAGAAATTGAGAGAGGTATGGTCTGTTTTCCATGTAAAATGCTGGGAGGTGGAATTGATAATGTATTTGTGCCTGAATTTAATCTGATAAGTAATTCGAAAACTTACATATGCAACCTTGTGAGCCACAAGTTCTGTTTGCAGTTTCCTTCAGGGTAACACTGGTAAGTTTTATTTGACTTAACAGGAAGCTGTTTCAATTCCCTACTGGTTCACTTACCACAGGAAAGAGCATTGCCAGAGTAAGTTGTGGTGTATAGTAAGGCATTGAAGGTTTCTCTTTGCTGAACAAATTATGACTCCCAGTTCTGCTGAATCTCATGTCTCTCAAGTGCTTGTGAGAACTATTTGTATGGTTCTGTTTCTCTTTATAGGTGATAGAGATAGAAGATGCTTCACCTCTAAAATGTCCCATTACAACTAAGCTGGTTTTAGATGAAGATGAAGAAACCAAAGAACCATTAGTGCAGGTTCACAGGAGTATAGTTACCAGACTGAAACCACACCAAGTAGATGGTAAGAAGAAAGAGTTTAATTTTTTTTTTCTCTCCATGTGTGCAGCACCTTATGCATCCAGGGTTAGAATCACAGGGAAAACTCCTTAGCAGGGAAATATCAGAATGTCTCCTTTTTCTCCCTGACCCCAAGATCTGAAGCCCTCACAGTAATATTTTCTAACCCATTTGCCCCATCTTCAGTGAAATTGTGAGTATAATTAAGTTCAAGACAAAGATCATCCCACATACAACCCACTGGGACAGAAATGAATCTGTAATTATCCTGGTGACAACTGCTTTTCTAAGAGTTAGGATCTTTAAATGATCACAGCTTCCTCTTACAGGGTGAACTTCAGTAAAATGAATGTTTAGTAAGAACTTTCAATAATTTTCTTTAGGTGTTCAGTTCATGTGGGATTGCTGTTGTGAATCTGTAAAGAAAACAAAGACATCTCCTGGTTCTGGATGCATTCTTGCTCACTGTATGGGCCTGGGGAAAACATTGCAGGTAAGAAACAAAAGTCATCTTGTTTTGTGCTCGGTGGCTTCCTCTCAAAAGTGATCCAGCAAAAGCAAGTAGGGGACAGGCTTCAAGAACCTGTTTCTAAGACAGTGTTAAAACCTTAAGAGACTGGGCTTAAATTTTACTGTCTTCCTCATTCATGTGTTTTTCTTTGAACTGTTTGTTTTCTTGAGTGCTTTTTTAATTTATTTGCTGTGCTGATAAAGTACAAGTCTATCAGGTTTGGTTTTGTTTTTTTTTTAAATGCCAGACTCTTAGTGTTTAAAATAAGATGCTTTGTGCTTTTTCTGTGGTTTAGACTCTTCTGAGTTTGAGGGGTGAACTGATTTGTTCCTGTCCATTGCAGTTCATATTACATGTAGATTTTTGGAACAGTTAAGAAACTTTGTTGCCTTGGCGGGTTTTCATAGGGTATGATTTCAACCCCTTTGTCACTTGCTTCTTTTCATTGGTTTTCCAGTTCTTTGCTTCCTGAGATCTTCAGGTTCAAGCTTTCATTGTCATTTCATGACAGGTTTCTTCTGCTTTACACTGCTAAAGACTGCTTTTTAAAAATCCTGAAAACAGAGTATTGTACAATTTCTTAAGATTTCCCGTGTTTCTGGGTCTCGTACGAGTGGTTCTTCCACTGTGTTAAAAGTTGCACAGTGAACAACCTGGCATTTCTATTGGTCCTTAATACCTGAAGGCTCAGTCCTTACCTTGAAGTGGTTCTGCTGAAGCTCATCACCCAAGCAGCTGCTGTCAGACAACGCTCACAGCTCTTTTTCTTGGGCCTCTTGCAATTGCCGCTGGCCTCTGGAGAACCTTCAAAAGAGGTACAAGATCAAAACCAATCGTCTTTTCCCTGCATCTCAGTATTGATGTTCTTTTCAGGGTGGTCAGGAGTGTTGACATCCCTTTGTGTTTGCTTGTTTCCAAGTATCAGTGAGCCTGCCTATGCTCTGGGTTTGCATTTGGCCAGACATAGCATCGCCACTAGTGCTGTGAGCAAAGAGCTGGGATGAGTTACCTGTCTGGCTCCTCTGCTGCCTGGTCTCTTCACAAGGATCCCTTTAGCAGAAATCATTTGATAGAAGAACCTTTCCCTCAGATTTTGGGAAAGAGAAGGGGAATTCTTCAAGAACTCTGAAGAAGAAAGGCAGGTGACAACTTGTCTGTGCTTGAAAAGACATGCAGAAAAGCAGGGTCTCCCTGTCACTGGCCCTCATTGATGCTGTTTCCTCATTTCTGGAGGAGGAAGATATTCCCATATCTTTATCAGGACAACTGGCTGGCGAAAAGATCTGCTGTGAATGTTTTGATATGTAGTTTGAGCTGAATCATTAAAAAGGTATTTGCAGCTTCTACAGACTTTGGAATTGACTAGAACCAATTTCGGCTCGGGATCAGTCCGGGCCTTTCTGAGCCAGGAGTGGTTCTAAGCTACAAAGTACCTTTTCAGGGACTCTGGGGAGTTTGACCAGCAAATCTCTAGATCACATTAGCAGCAGCACTTCATTCTAAATCCTTTCTTCACGTGCTCCAAATGTGGATACACTTTGCCCATTCACTGGAGTACAGACTTGAGCTTTGTGATGGTGGCTCTCAAAGAGGTTATTTTCTTCCTACAGTGAGGATGGAATCCTCAACCCATCTGAGGAAATACTTTTTCACCATCCTCTTCCATATTGGTCAGTTGTGGTAGGAGCTTCCACACTGGATTGGGAAGTTTTGTCTCCTGATCCAGAGGCCCAGCATCTGTTCGTTCCTAGAGAGCTCAGTGCCTCAATGCACTGGAATTCCAGGCTCTATGGAATTTGACTCAGCATTTTTGTGCAATAGCTGGATTCATAGTCTGCAAGTGACAGCAGCCAGCTCGATGACCTTGGCAGTCACTTGGCAAAGAAAGTGCTGTGAGAGCCTGTGACAAGCACTCAGTGTTTGACATGTGTGGGTTTGGGATGAGCAGTCTCCGTAGGTTTTACTCTCTGTAGTGCTCACTCTGCCTTGCTGGTTGGAGTTTGTCAAAGTCAGCACACGTGGATGCTGCTGAAGAGCAGACTTGGCTTGGTTTGATGCCTTTCATTATTATTTTTAGGGACTTGCATTGTGCTCCAAGAGAAGGTCTTCAGAGAGAATCCAGCAGGAGGTGTCTACATTCCTTTCTGGCCTTGGCTGTGCCGTACTGGCTCAGATGGCTTCCTGGTCCTTGTGTCTGCCCTCTAAATCAGGATCTTCAGGCAGTGAAATTACATGAGAAACAGCTAATCCTGCTCTTTCACCTAATTCCGGTGGACTTTATTTAGGACTTTCTGGTCCTGAAAATCTTTCTTGACCAGCAAATTGCAGGAATGCCTTGACTGGCAAAACATCTTCAGATTCTGTAGAACCCTTGGGCTCTTCTGCTAAGAGCAGGCTCAGGGATAGCTTGTGGTTTTCTGATTGTGGTTTTTCTGGTGGGCTTGAGGGGTGTTTTTGAGTACTACAGAGATGTAGATGATCTGAGGGACCAAGGCCGTTTGCCGTAGGTAGAGTTTAGGTGACCCAAGCTGCAATGTGGGTTGGTGGTGCCGTAGCATGTGACCAGCACATTTTTAAGAACTCCAACTGCAGTATATATAGAAATGATTTGCTTGGGGGAGTTGGGGTGACAGACCCAATTATTTTGACAATCTACAATTCTGTAGAACACTTTGAAAAATCACCTTTGAAGAGTATATTTTTACATGCTTGATTCTACCTTAGATGTTGAGGTTTTACAGGAGTAAATTGCAACTTTTTACTGGAGATTTGCAATGCTTTGCAGGATTGTTGCATAGGGGACTTAATACACTGTACAGTTGGATGAAATACTTCACAGCAGAAAGTATTTTTCTATGCAATCCAGATGTGTTAATGACAATAATTTTGGCTGTAACTTCCTGATAATCAAAGAAAGCCATAATTACGAACATGTATCAACATAAACCATTTTTAAAGCTGGTGTTTGCGGCTGAGGTAGCTGTTTTTTTTCCGTCTATGTTCATTTGCCAGTCATTCTGCTGTGCTCTGTGATGGCATTTGTTATCTCTTTAAAAGAGCTAAATCAGCTATCAGTTTTAGCAGACTTTGCAGAGCAGTAGAGATCAGAGAAATGAGGCAACTGGGGACTTGCTGACCAGAACATAGGACTTTAGTGATGAGTCTCCATGGATAGCACAAGATGCTTTAATCTTACCACAAAACAACCAGTAACTCCTTTTGTCTTGCAGCAGCTAAAACCAATTTGTTGCCCTGTGTTCCAACCATGGTCATAGAGTTCGAAATTCCTTTGAGCAGTGTATTAAATCAGAGTTACCAGATACTAAAATTTTGTCCAGAAAGAACTAAGAAGTGTGGATTATACAGTCACCATTAAAAGTCTGGTGGGAGAGCTGGAGATCATTGGCTCTTCTGCTCCTGACTCCTCTACTCCTGCCTTCGTTTGCTGCTGCACAAAACAGGCCCAGCATTGAGTGACACCAAAAGATTTAAGGTTTTTCCCAGGCCTCAAGGAGGTGTTGTCATCTGCAACATATAGCCAGGCTGACTTCAGGTTGAAACCTTGGAATGGAAAACATTTCCATAACCTGCTTCAGCCCTCTCCTCAGAGAATTTGCCAGTATGTTGAAAAATATGTGAAAAACTGTTTTAAGACTGAAATTCACTTTCAGGAAAGTTAAATGTGAATTTATTTGATGTTTGGGATGAGTTTTGGGAGAAAGCTTTAGAATTACCTATTAGAAATTTTTTTAATTCTGAAGACGATTGGTGAAATATAAAGAGAGGGTTCCCTACTTAAGAAATCCTTCAGCAATTCAGAACTGCTTGTAGCTCAGCACGTGAAGGATGTGTGCAACCATGTAACACAGACTAAGAAGTGTGTGAACTCAGAAGACACTTGTATTAAATTCAAGCTGTGAGTTGAAACAGGAAAAATATGTTTAAACATAATTGAATAGATACTTGTATCTTTTTTTCATGGTGTTTAATGCTGAGTGGTTTACTTAGTGTTCTGTTTTTCCCTCTTGCAGGTTGTAAGTTTTCTTCACACAGTCTTGCTGTGTGACAAGCTGGATTTTCGGACAGCTCTGGTTGTGTGTCCACTGAACACTGCCTTGAACTGGTTGAATGAGTTTGAAAAATGGCAAGAAGGTTTAGAAGATGAGGAAAGACTAGAGGTACAAGGCTTAAAAAGAGTTTCTTAAAAATGGAATAATTGAATGGTTTGCATAATGGGGAAGCTCCACCACTCAAAGTATAGGCTAAGAAATGTGAGAAATCTACTTGCATTAGTAAGTCTTAAAGATTAACAGTTACACCAGTATTTCGATATTTTAAGAGGAACTCCAGCATGTTTTTCCCCTTTGGAAGGTGTGTGAACTGGCCACTGTGAAACGCCCTCAGGAGAGGAGCTACATGCTACAGCACTGGCAGGATGAAGGAGGTGTGATGATTATAGGCTACGAGATGTATCGCAACCTGGCACAAGGCAGGAATGTGAAGAGTAGAAAACTTAAAGAAATATTCAATAAAGCTTTAGTTGATCCAGGTAAGTAAAAATTAATATATCTTGTATGTATTGTACTACCTGGTTTATGTATGTGAGCAAAGTAAATAAATTAAAACATCAGGAAGATTGATTTTTTTTTTTTTGTTGTTGTTGCTGTTATTGTTGCCTTTTCTGGTTACAGAAATTACTGTTCAGAAACTCCCTCATCCATGTATATTTCTATAACATCTTTTCTATTAGAGCAAATATAAAAATGACCCCAGGGATATATCCTGGAAACTTTTCCTGATAAGTTTCTTCTTTTGCTACCATCACTTTCTTTGTAAGGTGATTTGAGGTAACCTGAGATTGGGAACCCGAGGTTATATTCACCTGCGAATTTGTTACAACCACACACTGATTTGTCCTTGATGGAAATCTACCACTAAGGGGGTAACTACACTGGAAAATAGTTGAAAACGTGCCTTAGAGGTGTGAAAAAACAAGTGTTAATTAAGTGCTAATGAAGTGAATGCAGATAAAGCACTTAATTATTTTTTTAGTCTTGAGATACAGATGTCTGGTTTGAGCTGAACTGAACTGAGCAATCTTAGATCGACATGTACAGAAGCACTTGAAGGTATTCCACATTAATACAACTGATCTTATCAGGCGGTCATAGAAAAGAACCAAAAGTTTTAGGACTAGGAAATTTCACCCAAATAGCAAAATTTCCCTTCAGATTCTGAACTGGCATCTGATATCTGAAAATAACTTAGTTATGCAGCAGCAGTATACCTTAAAAACTGTTCTTAAAAGGCACTTTTGCTGTAACTTTGAGATTTCTCAACATTTGTCTTTAAAGTGAGAATGCTGATAGGTGTGTGGGGGAAATGGAGGTGGATTTTCTTGGGTTTTAATTATCTGACTGGACTTTACGTTGACTCTGTGTGAATGATTTATTTTTTTCCCCTCTTTTTTGTTGATAATTATACTTGGTGAGCATGATTTTGTGATGTTCCAATTAATAGTAGGGCTCTGAATTTTTTTCCAACAGACAGAATGTTTATTCTTACAGAAAAAATAACTTTGTGATTATTGGCATTGACGAAGTGGAATTGGCATCTCCAGCTCTGCAGAAAGCCTGGTGGAGCAGGTCAAAACATTAATTAATTTTCTACCAGCGTGACTCACTAAATCATGTAATTGCTGTGGAGTCAGGGAAGCCCTAGCACAGCAGCTGGTGAACTATTTTTGTGGCCATATTGGTTCCACGCACATTATTTAAGCAGTGAAGGAAATGCCCTTCTTGCCAGTGGGCTTTTTTACTTCTCCTACTAAAACTGTAGTTACTAAAAAACAAACAAAAAACCCCCAAGAAACCAAAACAAAAGAAGTGAAGGGGAACCCCATGCTGTCAGTGTTATTTTGTATCTGGTTTGCTCAGGATATTGCATTTATTGAGAACACAGTTAGGAAAGTCAAAGCTGGAGAAGGAAAGTGTGAATTGCTATCTCAAAGCAGTGGTGACAGAACTGTAACTTGGGACTCAGGAGTTGTGTTCTAGTGCAGGAAATAAAATGTTACTGATTTTTGTGGATTTTTCCCTTGTGGAAACTGTGAACGTGGATCCCCCTGTTTTATTCTCTTCTTGGACTAGTGGGTTGGTAGGATAGAATCAGACCATGAGATAAAATCAACCTTGAAATAACTCCGTAATTGTTTTCATAAAATGTAGAATCTTTAAGGTTAGAAAAGACCTCCAGGGTGGAGTCCAGCCTTCAACCAAATGCCCTCTAACCCGTATCGTGAAGTCTGCTTGTTTTTTTTATAAAAAAGGAGTGGGACTCCACCACCTCCCTGGGCAGCCCCTTCCACTGCCTAACCACCCTTTCCAGGGAGAAACTTCTCTTACTATCCAACCCGAATGTCCCCTGGCACAGCTTGAGGGCATTTCATGTTACTTTCTGTTTCTTCAAATCTTCCTCTTTTTTAACTAATTGCAGAAAGATGGAAGTGTCCATCTGTTGTTATCCGTTAGTTTTTGGAGCCACTTGGATTGGCTAAATGGATGAGACCATTCATTGCAAGAGACTTGCTGATTTCTTGCTGGCTTGGTGCATGGACAGAACAGGAGGCTGGCAGGACGAGGGTTAGAAGTGATGTGCTGCTTACTGCTGTGACTGGAAAGAGGAAAACCTTTGCCCTTGGGAGCGTTTTCCATTTAAAAAGCTGCAAATTGGTATTTGAGTGCTGATTTAATGACATGGGTCTCGTTCAGGTGAACACTGTTGGGGCATGACATACTGTATGGTAGAAGCTTGTGTTGCACTGTAGGGGAGGGCAGAGGGGCAAGGGTTTAGCCAAAGTTTACAGGTGGACAGCTGATTTCATTGACTAGCCCTGCTATGTGAAATAATGGCAGGATTATAAACACATGCAGAGCAACCAGTGGTTTCCATGATGCTTTGTGCCACTGCTGAGGTGCTGTTCGTTTGTGGATTGCTGTTCTGCTTTGCTTGCAGCACTTCAGTAACTCTGGATTTTTTTAAAGTGCTTCTACTAATAAAAATACCTTTACTGTTTAACTGGAAATTGCTCTTCAATTGGCACTGGTATAAAGTTCTTGTAGACTTCAAAGGAACAGGAGAACTGTGTGATACTTCATCTTTTATGTCTTTCAATATATTAACATGTGCAAACACAACAAGGATAAGAAGATGAAGACTGATTTTTTATTTTTTTTTTTGAGGAAAGATTGCAGCAGTAAGGCTTTTTAGCCTAGGAAAAAGACAACTAAATGACAAGTTTTCCATTGTGTAAGAGCTGATTATGGAAAGGAGTGTTACCAGTTGTTTTTGACATCAGTTGGAGAAAGGAGAGGGCAAAATTTATATACGGGTTTGCAGCAGAGATCATTTAAATTGGGTATCATTGTGCAGTGTTACAGCAAGGGAGAGGTCCTGGTGTTTCCCACTTTTGGCGGGGAGAGTTCGTCTGTCCCTTTCTCATAACCATTATCTCAGAAGGAGAAGGTGGACTACATGATCCGTTGAGATCCCTTTAAGTTTTATGTTCCTTTATAATATTTTGAGGAATGTTCTGTCCATAGTGACTTGCATTTGTGTTTTTTAAGAACACGGGAAGAAACCCACAAATTTATGAAAATCCTTGCTGCTGATTTGGAGCCAAGATATTAGTTCAAGGTACAGTGGTACAAGCCTGCCAGACAAAGCACAAATAATTGTCCTAAAATAGGGGGGTATTCCATGTTTTTTCTGTGATTCACTTATATAAACGAGATTTTTCAGGTGATCTTTGAGTTTATTTTTATAACTTTGTGTTATTGAATCACAGTTTTAAATGAGAACAGGAGAAAGGATCTGTTACTATTAGAAGTGATTCTCTGAAATGGAAGGAGGACTCTGTGGCCACTCAGTGGTTTTCTTGACGTTAAAACTGGAAAGGTACAAAAGCTGTGAAATAATATGGGGAAGGGTTTCTGTGGCAGTTGTGTAAATTCAGAAATAAGTAGGCTTGGACAGGCCTAAGCATATTTGGAATTCTTACGTGGATTTTCGGAATTGTCTTCTAGACATGGCTCAAAAGTCTTCTTTTTTTCTGTTTGGAAAGAAATATTCTCTTGATTTTCTTTTTTTCTGTTAATTTGTAAGATTCAAATTCCTTTCTGACCCTTAAAATAGCACGATTAAGATGACTGGCACGAGTTCATGTGAGTGATCAGAGGTGTAATTAATTTTCTGTTGTTGATCACTGCCCTTTCTTCTTCATGAGGCAGTTTCAGTTTAGTCTGAGGAAAGCTGTTCTTAGTAAGTTATAGAAGATTAGATTGTCCTTGCTAATAAACACCCAAAATATAGCTGAACCCAGGTCATGGCTCTTCCCCAGGGGCATCAGCCTGTCCTCACTGCCTTCAGGGTCGATAGTGCTGGAATGGAGCAGATTTGGAGCTGGTAAAACATTCATTCTGTTACTACGTGGATCGTAGAATATCTTTTACGATTCCTTTCAAGGAAGGAGCTTCCAGAAATTGCCCCAAATCTGAAAACAATTAGGGTATGTAAGTCTGTTCTGCCAAGTTTGGTATTATTTGCCTTAAAGCCCAAATAATAACACTTAAAAATTTTATCTGAGTTGCTTTGCATATTGTAGAAATATGTTTTGGTGTGATTTTGACATTCCATATGCAAAACTCACATAAAAGACTGTAATCCTTGGGTTTAGCTTCTGGAGAAAAGTTGAGGTGACTTTCGGCTACAAGGTGGCAATTCCCTTGTCTGTAATTCAAGTCACATTTGGTTGTGTTTCACCTTATCAAGACTTCTGATTGCACTGTGTATCTCTATTGATACTGACCTGTTGCCTTAGTGAAAAAGTACAGTTGACCTGAATTTTGGGTTTGCCTGAGTGTCAGTAGATGGCAGCCTAAAGCTGGAGTGAAGGAATAGTTTTCCAAAATTTTGACAGGGTGGATGGAAGCACATGTACACACAGCTGTAAGGATAGACCATTTTAGTAGGAATATATTGTGTCGCTGTATTCAATCCTTCCCATGAAGGCTTCCCAAGCAACAGCCTATAGTTTACCAGAGTGGCTACTCTGAATACTTGTGCAAAAGTTGAGTGAGAACTCAAATGGTGCTAAAAAGAGCCCCCTTAAAACATGCACACAAGTTTTAAAAAAAGTGTTTTAATAACGTCAGTAGAACAAATATTGGATTCTTCAGACTTTTTTTTATAGTTATAAAATATGGGAGAGATCTAATGTTATTTCTTTTTTAGGCCCTGACTTTGTGGTTTGTGATGAAGGACACATTCTGAAAAATGAAGCATCTGCTGTCTCTAAGGCAATGAATTCTATTCGGTCTAGGAGAAGAATAATTCTTACAGGAACACCACTGCAAAATAATCTTATAGAATGTGAGTAGTTGTCTGGTGTAAGAAGTGTTTATTTCCTTGATTATACTGCAGTCTGTGAGCAAGATAAAGACAGGTTTAGTTTGATTAGGAGAAAAGAATTTGATACAGTGAACTGCCTGTGAGGTCTCTGTCTTTATCTTAGATATGACACATTCATTTTCTGTTTGACTTAATCCCAGTACTGTGCTTTCCACTTTGAACAACTCAAGTGTGATCTTTTTGTCCTAGATCACTGCATGGTTAACTTTATTAAGGAGAATTTACTTGGTTCAATTAAGGAGTTCCGGAATCGGTTCATAAATCCGATTCAGAACGGTCAGTGCGCAGACTCCACTCTGGCGGATGTCAGAGTGATGAAGAAACGTGCACACATTCTCTATGAGATGTTAGCTGGATGTGTTCAGGTAAGAGCACCCAAAGGCCTCTAAACTTGTTATCTGAGAGCTCCATTAACTCTTTTTGACTTTAATATTTTCACTGATTCTTAGATCTCTGCATTATTTATCGTGACTTGAAAATCTTACACTGGCACCTGGATAAAAACTTAGGAATTTGTGTATCCTAAACAGGACACATCTGTGTATTAGAGAATACTAATACTAGCTGTGTCCTGCTAGGGAACTAGAAAACCTTACGGTAGAGAAGGACATTAATTGCTTTGAAATATTCTTATTTAATTTGATATGCATGTTTAAGGAATACATATTTAAAAACTTAGCTGCCTTAAAAGCTGCATGGAAAGTTGGTGATCTGTAGTTTGTCACTTTGTTATGGATTCCTCTTTTTTTCTAATCTAAGAGAATCTGAACAATGGGAAAGAGGAGAGGAAGAAAATCATTCATCTCCAAAAGGCTGAAGAATTTGTTAAGAACCTTAAATTAAAAAAGAAAAAAAAAAAACCAAAAAACCAAACCACAACACCACCCCCCACCCCCCCACACACA
>VXAU01004667.1:249072-270202 GCA_013399695.1 Formicarius rufipectus | reverse complement strand
CCCCCCCCCCCCCCACAGAAAAAAAAAAAAAAACCACCCAGCAAAACTGCCTAAACTTCCAGAATAAGGACTGGATTCCTTGCCTTTCAGTTAACATGCACCTTGTGGGCCCTCAGCAGGAGGTTCCTACCCTTCTGCTTTCTGAAACCTGGCCCAGCCAGCCCAGTTGAAGGTGTGACACCCTCTTGGCTCAAAGTGTCTCCTCCTGGTTGGGCAGTTGCTGGTAGTTGATTCAAGAGTCCACGTGAACGTGAGCTGGGTGAGACTGCCATGGTGGGACAGTGCCACAAGCAGAGAAATGAGAAGCTTTATGGCAGTATGAAAGACCTCCTATCATAAAATCTTGGAAATAGAAATAGTACTGAGAGCATAGTGTGCATAATTCTGTACAACAGTACAGGAACACAAACTGGAAGACAGAATGGGAAGAGAAACATAAATAACAAGCAAATTTTATGTGTGTTCAGATGCCATACATGCTGTGTTTGTGGCAGATCCTCTCTGTGGAGAGCAGCTCTCCCTGTTGCTGGCTGAGCTACTCTATCATTTCCTTACAAGAAAACACCTGTTGCCAAAGGATGTTGTCAGCACCGATGGGAGCTGCCTGCAGGCTCCTGGTGCTGGGGGTGTCCTGCAGGATAACCAGGGTCTGCAGCACAGCACAGGAGAGGAGCTCTGGTCAAGGTCCAGTCAAGGTCACTTCACTCCTCATTGTACAGTGGTCTCTGATCAGAGTCAATACACCACTTGGCTCAAGGCAGGCTAAAGAAATGCAGTCTCTGTAAAGAGCTGAAAAAAATGAAAAGAGAAGTAAGATTGCATTGCCCCAAGCAAGGGTTCAGAAAATGGTTAATCTGGAGTGGGAGCCCCTCTGTGAGACAAACGTTGGTATTAGCTGCTTGTTACCCTTGCTTTCACAGGAAAAGGTTTTAGTATTTACACTTAAATATTTAGTATTTCACACCTGCTTGACATACTTTTACAGAAAAAGGTTGTTGTATTGTAAAAAAACCCACAAAAGTAGTTCCCAGAGCAGCTGGATTTGCAGGCAACTTTGCAAGGACTTGGAACTGGACATGGCTTAGCAGGTCATAGACTTTTGCCTGAACAACCACACTGAGTAGGTATGATGGGTTCCCGCAGACAGGGCTTATAATTGGATTGTATTTTGTGGGTTATTTTTTCTCCCTTTGTGGTTGGAAAGCATCTGAATCATTGTAATTTATCCGTTTGTCGTTGAAGATGCCAAAAGTTCTTAAGCTCTTGGGAGTCATTTTCATGTTTATATGACTAAAGTACTGTTTGTGAAATTGCAGAGGAAAGATTACACAGCATTAACAAAATTCCTGCCTCCGAAATATGAGTATGTTCTGGAGGTTCGGATGACTCCTATTCAGTGCAAACTGTACCAGTACTACTTGGATCATCTGACAGGTATGTGCCTACACTTCTCTCTGGTCACAGGATTGATGGTCATTTGACGAGGGGCATTTTGTTATGGTTGGTGGGTTGAGTGTTTTGGAAGTGTTACTGAATCTACAGATGTATTTTTCTGCTTCCTGTAAGATTCACTTTAGCTCGTGACACTTGAATTGCAGGATAACATTTGGACTTTTTGAGAAAGAAGAATAGTATTTGCAGTCCACCTTCAAGTTTTGGATCATATATACTTCTTCCTTTTCTAAATATAAAATACAATTGATTTAGTGTCTTACTCTCCCGAGAAACAATGTATTGACTGTAAGATTAGACGGAAGGAACACCGATTTGAGCTCTCTGGTGTAAGCACTGCCAAGCCCTGCAGTTCCCTGCTGCCTTTGTGCCAGCTGAAGCTGTTATTTGTCAAATATTGGCTCTTCCTCTCAAAATCTATAATTCTGAGTTTCACAATGACTGTGCTTTTCATCAGCTTTCAGGGAGATCTTGACTGTTCCATCTTGGAAATTTGCATCTTCCCCAAAAAAATTTGGTTAATTGAAAAGGTGTATAAGAGTAAAAACCCTAAAATTCATTACTGTGGTCTGCTGTGCTGGTCACTGCTGTAGAGATGAGCCAATGCAGCTTGTAAGTTTAGTATATCAAGGTACTGGGATATCAGCATGTCTCAGTGACACACACACACTGTGGGAAGGGTCATGTCCAGGAGCTCCTGAGATGGTTTTCTGTACCCCTGTGTTTCACACAACCATGTCCCTCAGCTGCAGCTCGTGGATTCTGGAGCAATTCTGGGTTTGTAAATACCATTTATAATAATTGACATAATGAATTTTGTAGTCAGGAATGTTTAAGGCACTGCTGGAGGGGTTTGTGTACAACAGGGAGGAGGAATTCCCTTTCTGCAGTGGTAACAAAATGTTCTACGTGGTCAGCTGGGTCAGTTTATAGTTCCCCCTCTTCCCCCTTTTTAAAGTACCTATCTTAAAATGTCTGTGTGTTGCTGAGGATTTTTTTTTAACAATGTTTTTCTATTCTGGTTATTCTCCCAAGTTTAGTCATTAGAAAGATGAATTGTATTTCAAATTAGTCTATGATTTATAGCAGTATGGGCTTCATGGTGTTGTCTTAATACCTGTAGGTTTTGGAGGGTACAGTTTCTGATCTCCCAGGTAAACGGGCAGCTTTGTGACCATAGTTCTGTTTTCTGTTGTCTCTATTTAGTTGTTATAAAGAGTTTTAAAAGGGTATAGGACTTGTTAAGTTCAAACTTGCTGATGGCAACTTTCCCTGTGACAGTTCATGATGAGAGAAGTCAAGTCTAAGGATTTCTGTTATCCTTACAATTCCATTTCCTAAAGCACAAGGGGGAAGATCCTCCAAGCTGTATAATTAAAACGTACTTTGTAGATGTTTAGGGGGATTATCTTATGTATTGAGCAAATGCACGAAATAAGTTTTGTGCTTGTTTTTTTTGTAGTCACTTGATAACTGCAGTGCAATAAGCACTGTTTTTGGCAGGTTTACGTGCCTTAAATTATGCACATAATATTAAAAATGCTCTCTTTTGGGAATGTAATGTGGTGTTTAATGAGAGATCAAGACTAGAAAAAAAATTAGCTCTCTGAACATTGTTACTGCTTTGCACTAATCTGTGTTTGGGCAATAAAAGCATAGGCTGGCCTTTTTTAGGGTTTTTGTTGTAGCAGAATACTGCAGCATTGAAAGTCATTAAATAAAGAGAGCTAAAAATAGTAAGTCAAATTGATTGAAACCTAAATGCCATGTCATTTTGTGTTTTCCACCTTGGGCTGCTTTTACAAAATCTGAATGGACACTGATGTCTTTTTAAGAGTATTTGGAGTCTTTCCTGTAGTGTGGAGAAATGTGCTTTTATGTATAAATGTAATCATGTTTCTCATTATCAAGAGAAAGGGGAAAATTTAATTTTGACAACTTTAACTGGGAAAAAAATGTCTGTGTCTGAGTAATTTGAGCTGTTTTACAAGAGATGTTACAATATGATGTGCGTCTGGAAAGAACACTCAGTGCTGCTGTGGCGAGTTGTTCAAAGGGGAGCAGAATGTGGCAAGTTCGCTTCAAGGTTCCACTCTAAAACCTGAACTTTATTGTCAGGTGTAGGTGGTGGCAATGAAGGTGGAAGAGGCAAAGCTGGAGCTAAACTATTCCAGGATTTTCAGATGTTGAGCAGAATCTGGACTCATCCTTGGTGTTTGCAGCTGGACTATATTAGCAAAGAAAATAAGGTAAATTAGATATATCAAAATACTCTCTATTGGGAACTTTCCAAATAAGCTTTGCCAAGATTTAGGTAAAATTTTGTTGAATTAATGGTAATCTGTGTTGCTGTGGGGTAACTTTGTTGCTGGTTTTGTCGTATTTTTCTGTCAGGATATGTTGTCATTCTTAAAACATTTCTCAAGGCCAACCCTTTGTAGAACTCACCATTGTTTAAATGAAGAATAAGCAGATGATTAAAGGTTTAATAAAAGCTTCTGGATGAACATACCTATTAGTTTCTGGTTTTTTCTCTTTTGAGGGCTACTTTGATGAAGACAGCATGGATGACTTCATAGCTTCAGATTCAGAAGAAACTTCAATGAGCTTAAGTTCTGATGATTATGCAAAGTAATTGAGCTTTTATTTTGTTTGTTGGATTTATTTTCTTAATAGAACTGAAGTGATTCCTATAAAAGTGAATGTTTGTTTTGTACTTTATGTATATTAGAATATGCTGTCTAACAGAGGAATTTGGAAAAAAAAAAATAATGGCTGTGTAATGGTGATTTTTCAGGAAAAAAAAATCCAAGGGGAAGAAGGTGAAGAAAGAGTGTAGCTCAAGTGGAAGTGGCAGTGATAATGATGTTGAAGTCATTAAAGTCTGGAATTCAAGATCTCGTGGAGGTGGAGAAGGAAATGTAGAAGATCTTTCAAACAACCCTTCATCAACCAAGTCAGATGAAGGTGAGTATAAAACAGAATGAATAAAATGTAAAGCAGCTTCATTTTGAAAAAGGCTATTGGTGAGGGCTGTCAGGAATTCTGTTTCGCATCATGGCAAATTCCTTAGTTCCATACTTACCCGCTCCTGCTGCTCCTGGTACACTCATCCTGGAAAAACAAGGAGCATCAGTTTAGAACTCGGGGGTCTTGAGGCAGGGAGGCTGCACAGTGATTTATTTTTAAATCAAAAGTACAAAATTAAAAAATTTAACAGAGGAGCTGTGCTGCTTTCGTCTTCTTTTAGCGTGTTGCTGAAACATTAATGGAAAGATTAAGACATGCAAGTCATGATTTGTTGCACCTGGAATTTGAATTGGATGTTGAGCAAGCAGATATGATGCAGCAGGAATACAAGTCCGTCTTAAAGATTGTTGTTTAAACTTCTTACAGCTGCAAGTTTCATTTTTGGATTTTTCTGTAATAGTCTGGATTTTTTCTTGTATCTGGTATCATAGAGGTAATTTTCTGATTCTGTCCTTTCATGTATGTCTAGTGATTTTCCCCAAGTAATTCAGTTTTATGGGGGACAGTTAAGGTGAGAATTTCGCCGTTTTTTGATCCCCATACTAATGGCAAATGTACTGTAAACATGTGAGGGGAGAAGTGTGTGTGGGTAAACCACACAGAGATTAAATGTCTTAATTACATTATAGACAGAGATTCTGTCTCTGGATCAGTTAAATGTTCACCTATCTGCAGCCTTGGAACTGCTAGAGTTCAAATGCTGTTTTTTCTTTGTGTCTTGAACTCTTTTCATACCAGTTACATCTAATAGTGGTGAAACAGTTCTGTTGAGACATCTCGAAGCATTTAAATGGCTACCATGCTTTTATCTTAATTATTTTTTTTTTCTTTAGGCAAAGCTGCATCCTCTTCCAATCCTGGTAGTCCAGCACCAGACTGGTACAAAGATTTTGTCACTGATGCAGATGCTGAAGTGTTGGAACATTCTGGGAAAATGGTGCTTCTCTTTGAAATTCTTCGAATGGCAGAGGAGCTTGGAGACAAAGTGTAAGTCAGTTCTAGACATGTTACTAATGACCTTATAAATATATTAGTCTGACAGTATTTTTCATTCACTCTTCATTATGCTGTAGCTGTTTGCTGAAGCAAATGTGCATGTGCTACGTTCCTTTTTATCAGGGACTTTACCCACATATGGCCAAGACTCCACCAAAGTCTTTACCTGTGTCTAGAAGGGCTGTTTGTCTCAAAGGTCATGTCAGAGGGAGGAGAGAAGGAAAAACTAAGCAGTACAATAATTCAAATAACTTCAGAGATGAATCTTGTGTTTCCATGTTTGGGTTTCCAGCCTAGTGTTCAGCCAGTCCCTAATATCTCTGGATTTGATAGAAGATTTCCTGGAGCTGGCTAACAGGGAGAAATCTGACAGAGATAAGCCTCCCATCTATAAAGGTGAGTGTCTCCCTGAACAACTGCAAAGCTCATAACTCTTTTACACGTCTATTCAGTCCACAGGGAATGGATTTGAAGTAAGTATTGCATACTGTGGACTGTTGCTGAAGCTGGCAGGATTATTGGTCTCCCCTGCAGGTGGGCTCTGCTATCCCATTACAGACTCTTGCTTCCGATTTCACTCTGTATCATCTGTGCTTGTTACAGCCTAAGCAGCTTAAGTGTTCATCATCTGAGAGGAGAGAAGGCATTTTGTTAAATCCTGTATTAAAGTGCTGTTGCATGCTGTTCTGTGGCAAATCGTGATCCTTCCTCTTGGGAGAGCTGATAAGGGTACTTTTAAACCAGCGTGTTAAACATGGAAAATGTGAACTTATAGTAGGGCAGTAGTTTGACACAAGGATTTTATAAGGGAGCAAGTATTGAGTTAATTATTATCCTAGTGATGCTCAGATGCCAAGGAATTTCTCACTCGTCCTCTGCGTAGGACGTTTCTCCTGTTTACCACGAGATGTTCCCAGAGCTCCTGATGATGCACTTGATCCTTATGTGGAGTTTCAGTTCCCAGTACATGTGGATTGAAGAATGACTTTGAGTCTGACATTCCTTTCAAATGTCTCGTGCAGCTGTTCCAGGTGTTTGCACTTAAAAATAAGAGGAAGGTGGCTCAGGGACACACGGTCACCTCGAGATCTCCAAGATCTCCCCCTCACAGATTTGTTTCTGGCTGTTCCTTCCTTTTCTGAGCTTTTGTCTTCTTCAGACATTTCAAATGGCTGATTGGTCTTTGGGGAGTTTGTGCCTTTAGTCAGATAATGTTTTAAGGAGTGGGGTTTTTTTCATGTGTGGTAGTTCTTCTGGTAAGCAGTTGGATTATATATCACGGCAAGAGTCACCATACAGACTCCTTCCTGACAGAACAATCTGTTTCTCATAATTGATTGAATTGAGGATTGCTGTCTCCAAAATGTGCTGTTTTCTTTGTAAGTGATGGCTCAGTGGTAGTAGTTTTGTGTACACACACCTTGATGGCCAAAGAAAGCAAAAGGTGACTTGTGAACTGGGGAAATCTTCTATCAACTGTAGTTTTTTTTTCTCTCCAATCTGGCAAAAAAAGTTGCTGTAACTCACGAGGTAATTAAGCTCAAAGATTTTTCTGAATTTCAGTCCCAAAATTATTAGAGCTTGACTTTTGAAATCTCCTTTGGAGCATTTACTTACAAATGCCTGTTGTGTGGGAAAGGCTGACTTACAGTCATGCTGCAACATGAAGCTACACAGATCAGTTGGAGAAGGACAGTTAATGCTGTAATGCCTAAAGATTAGATTGAACTGCAACTTTGTGTAACTCCTGTTTAAAATTAGCTTGGGCTCCAAGTTAAGGCATATCCCTGCAAATGTATATGTACAAACAGAACAGTGAAAAATAAGAGGAACGACCCCCAAAAAAGCTCAGGTATTTTTCAAATACTTCAATTTATGTTTAATCCCAGAATGTTTTTTTATAAATTTTTATCTTTACATTCCACGCTGTATAAAACTGCTTTGAGGAATTTCATTTAATATCAATTGATCTTTGTGTAAAAAACCAAGATCCTAAGAAGAAATGGGTAGGGATAGATACTGGATACTTTTTACAAGGTAAGTTGATATTGGCACTTACTCTGATTTTGAATAATTTTATCCAAAACTTGCTTAGGATTTGTACAAGCTGTTGTGGATGATCATTGTAATAAGAAATGCAATTGCTGTTACCTCCTGTCGGGATACATCTTTTATGTTTTGTTAGGCAAGCTCTACCACGGAAGGCCCATGGCAAGCGTGGCCTGCAAAAACATTCTTAATCTTGAAAAGTAAAATCAATAATGGTCTCCTTCTATTGTCAGATTAGTATATTTTATGGTCTATATTTGTTCCTTAGTACTTGGAGAGTTGTGTGTATCCAGTGTTACCAGTCTGGTTACTTACACCCCTAGCATTTTAATAATCTGACTGTACCATTTGTAGGTGAGGGAAAGTGGTTCAGAAACATCGATTACTATCGCTTGGATGGCTCAACTACAGCTCAGTCAAGGAAGAAATGGGCTGAAGAATTTAATGATGAAACTAACGTGAGGTGAGGTCTTTTTCCTGATATAGATGCTTTATTTTCCCCCTTTTCTTCCTTTTGTTCCCTGTTTCTTTGTTAGGTGTGTTAGCTTAATTACCTTAAGGACAGGCAAATAATTATCACAGTGTTGTCAGAATTTGTATAGAAAATGTGCAGCAATCTGTTAGTGACTTCTTTAGATCAGTTCTCTTGTACTGCTCAGTACTTTTTCAGTGTTTCCATGCAGTTTTCATAGTTCTTCAGAGCGTAACCAATTTAAAACAGAGACAATATTGTTATTACAATTACTTAAAAGAATATAAGGACCTAGGCTGGTCAGAGCGGTGGGGTCCAGCCAGGAGGCAGCAGTGTCTGGGCCACTCAGAACCACATGGCTCCCTTAGCTGTCTCCAGTATTGTCTCCCAGCCTTCCACTGCTCATCCAGTATAGGACTTGGAATTCACATTTGGATAGAGATGTATGAACTTGTACAAATTCAGTGAAGTTAAGGAGCTTCACCTTCCCAGATTTGTTTAAAAAATAAAGCATGTAGTTATGTTACAGTCATTTGTAATGAGCAGGGAAAAAAGTTAAATTAAGAAGTAAACTAATTGAATGTTAGTACCTTTAAATAGTTTATTCTGTCAGGTATCTGTCAAGAACTGATTTCAAGTTGAATCTGAGAGAGATGGCATTCAAAAAAAGCAGATACATCAGAGACAGTGTCATTCTAGAGTTATCCTGAAAGTTTGCAAGCCAGGAAACAATTTCAGTGGTATCACATCTGCCCGTTTTAAATTACGGTTTATTTTGATGTAACTAATTTTATTAGAGCTTGAAAATGCAAACCCCAAAGTTTTTTCTTCCCCTCCACTTTTTGTTAACAGTTGGTTTGCCAAAGCCCTTTATCTGTATTTTTGGGAGTGTATGTTTTGCTAAAAGTGTTCTTGTAAAATCTGCATCTCTTTTATGCTTAATACATGATTTTAATGAAGTTTTGGAGTTATTTCAGTGCATGAACAGCTCCATAGTAACACAGGAACAATAGTTGTTTTCCAAAATACTCAAATTTTGCAACTCTTCTCTGTTCCAGAGGCCGCTTGTTTATTATATCCACTAAAGCAGGTTCCCTTGGAATAAATCTGGTGGCTGCCAACAGAGTCATCATCTTCGATGCCTCTTGGAACCCATCCTACGACATCCAGAGTATTTTTAGGGTTTATCGTTTTGGGCAGAACAAACCTGTGTTTGTGTACAGGTTTTTGGCTCAGGTAGGTTTCTGGCTGACATCTTTGTGATATTTCATCCTGCGGTCAAATGTGTAAACCATCCCTGTGTGCATTGCTGTTGGAGGCTGAAGTGACCTGCAGAAATCAGTCATTTTCCAGCAGCATTTGGCCATTGGAGCAGCTCTTGAAGGAAGGGATGGTCAAATAAATAAGGACTGAAATGATTTCCTGTTAAACCCATCTCATCTGACACTGTGTAACACAAATTCTGGAATACTAGTAGTGATTTACACATCCTGACTCAGAACTCACCTCTTTTAATCTGTACACCACTAGAAATTCTGAGCTGAGCAGACCCTCTAGAGAATGGTGGTTATTTGGGAGTACCCTTGCTCAGTGCAGGTGCCTTCCACAGACTCTGCTCTGTGCAGCCCTAATGGTCCCACTGGAAGGAAATCAGAGGGAGAGAAAGAAATTCTTTAAAAGGCATCCAGTCACGACTTGAAAACTTGCATCACACCATGCAGATATTAAAGATGTGTAATAATTCTGATGGACACTGATCTGTGCTTTATTTCAGTGTAAAGCCATTATTTCTGTTAGGAAGTGTCTTGCTCAGTGTTCTAGTTCTTCAGGTGTTCCTGAAGATCTTTAACCAGTAACAGCACTTAACCCTTGATCAAGTCACTATTTCCATGCCAGCTGTCTGTAACATGTTACTGTCAGGAATGGGTTTTCTCTTCAGGCTTCAGTCTGTTATTGTAGTTTTCTCTGTGCACTTTTGAACTGTTGGTATCCTTTTTAAATTAGGCTGTTCAGAACAGGCTGTGCTGTTCTCATCCTTCTCAGTCACCATAGTTTTTTTTTCAAAAAATAGTAATTTTCCTTTTTTCATCAAAGATCTAGGTTTTTTTTCATACACAGCTGTGACGAATTAGCCTTGACTGCTTCTCTTCCCTTTTCCCCTCCACCGCAGTGATACGGTATCTGTTTTCATTTTTGCAGACTGCTCAAAGCAGCAAAATAAGGTGCATGCTGTGAAAATTACCATTTTTTGGTCATAATCCTGCTTTGGGGAATTGCAGCAAAACTGGATCTCTTAAAAACACTGTTGAAAGAATAATTTTCTTACTCTAATCAGCAGCTAGATGACATCTGTCCCACACACAATTCTTACAGTGTTTGCTTCCAGTAGGTTTTTCTTTTATTTGTTAACAAAAGGCTTTGGAGTTCCTTGTAAGAACTTGGTGAAAGAAATGAGGGAAATGGAAAACTGCCGTGTTGTTTTTTTGGCTCCTTTCTGTCTGTAATTGTTTTTCCTATATGCCAGGTCAGTATTTGTGTGGCAGAGGGTGTGTGTGTTTGTAGGGAACCATGGAAGACAAGATCTATGACCGCCAGGTGACCAAGCAGTCGCTGTCGTTCCGCGTGGTCGACCAGCAGCAGGTGGAGCGGCATTTCACCATGAATGAGCTCACGGAGCTTTACACCTTTGAGCCAGATCTGCTGGACGATCCTAACTCAGAAAAGAAGAAGAAGAGAGACACCCCAATGCTGCCAAAAGTAAGTTGATGCACATTGCTGGGAATTATGTGCTATAAAAATGGCTTGCATCTGTTTAAGGATATGAAATACTTCATCTGGGAAGCAGAGTGTTGTTTTCACTGTAGAGCGGTGTTGGCCACCTTGGAGGTAACACAATAAAATACAGAATTAATATAATAGATGGTGTAATGAGCTGGAAAAGGAGTTTCCCTTCAGTGTAATTGACAGTATAAGAAAGAGAGATGAAACGTGTAAGTCAAAACAAGCAAAGATACGTTTTCACGCTATTTGAATAGAAGTTTTACTGCATGAAGCTGTGGAGGCCAAAATTCAAATTAACATCTGAGTGTGTGCTGGTGGTACCCAGCACAGCCTCAGTTTGTGGTAACAAATCTGTGAGGTGTCACTGTACTTCGAAGTCTGTTCTTGATATACCTAGATAAGAGTCAAATTAATCCATGCTCTCCTTTTCAGGACTTTCTGGTTTTTAGTTCCTGGTTTACCTCTTCTTGAAGAAACCATTAATAGAGATAATGGTAGAGATAGGGGGAATGTTGCACTATGCAGGCATTAGGATGTAATTAGTAGCATTTTATACCTTCTTAATTATTTCATGCCGTGTGCATTTATGCCTCTACAAACTCATAGCTAATGCTTCATCTTTTGCTTCCACTTACTTTTAAAAAGACAGAAATAGGTTGAAAATCTGTGAAGCAACTGAGTCTTTTTACTCAAAGCATTGATTGATCAGTGCAATAATTACATTTTGAAGGTTACTTGTTTTCTTTTACAAAAATAAATCAGTTAATGAATGAGTATAATGTAAAAGTTTATAAACTCCAAACTTGTCAGTTTTGCATGTTAAGTTCGTCAGTATAAGCCTTGTGTAAGTCAAGTTGAAAACAAACTTTTAACCATTTTCTGGATTTAAATAGAGCAAATCTGTGCATTGGAATTATTTTGGTTTTTTTTCCATGGTTTTAGCAAATGGCATTGAGTGGACTTTCTTCTGAGGGTGTACATGCTGTGTGCAAATTTATAAGCTCTTTTTATTTGTTGGTTGAAAAGGCTATAAATCATCAGGTACATTCATCTTATTTTAGCCATATCTGTATTTATTTCTTGAAAAAAAGGACTTTGTGTTCCAAACAGCCTCAGAGAGTATGGGAAGCTACCCATTAACCCCCAAATACTCCTTACCTTTCTCTGTCCCTGAAACTAGTCTTGGCAGTGAGGAAAGTCTTGTATTTTCAGTGTGTCCACAGTGAGGTTCTTGCTGTGCACGCAGAACAACTGGTCCTTCCTTGATTCCTGTGAGCTGTGTAATTGATTTGTGGCTCAGGGTAGTTTAATCTTGTTTTATTTCCTATTCTGTCTTTTTTGTTCTGGCTAGGTCTCTATACATAGAAAAGAAATACCAGCAGTAGGAAGTGTTGCAGTGTGTGTTACTCTCTAAGCTGAGCAAGGTTATTCACTCAGTTAGTTGGTCTTCATTTCGTTGTGATTTTAGCAAAACTGCGTAATTCAGCTTAATAATTACAAATATTCTTAACAAATTAATTGAACTTTTTTTAAAAGTTGATTGAAGTCTATTGATAACATTTTATTGTAACATCAAGTAATCACACAGCATTTAGAGAGAAAAATTCTCTTCAAGGTCATGTTGCATGATGCTCTGATGCTTTGTCGTGGTGAGCTCAGCACCCACTGCACCCCTGGAAACAAAGGCTACTGGAACTTTACCTGTATTGCTGTTCCATCCCTGAGCTATCACAAAGCCTGAGCTGTTCCTCTGTAATTACCAGCAGAGCAAAACAGGCATTTTGGCTAAAAGGAGCTTTAGTTCTGCCCCTGACAGGATTTGTCTGTAATTGTGTCCCTTGCTCTTTGGGCCGTTTTTGCATCTTCAAAGCACAGTGCGTGGAGAGGCTCTGTCAGTGTGACTGTGCTCAGGGCAGGGAGGGACCGGAGGAAAATTACACTTTTAGAACTTTTACATGGTTTTAGAGTGCAAGGGGAGACACAGCCAAGCCCTGAGAGCAGATTCCTCAGAACATGGGTACAAAGAGCTTAGAAAATACACCTTTTAGAATTGTCCCCTTTCCATGCTTTCTAGAGGGATTTCGGAATAGGAATTTGGGGAAGTGTTTTCCGTCTCTTCTACAACCATCTAGACATGAATGTGGAAAAAGCTGGAGGGACAAGAGGTTTTCTTCTCAGAGACCTTGACTCGGGTGATACCCCACAGTAGGAAGGTTCTTTATAAATCCTTTAGCCGGGACTCCTGTGTGTTAAGGTGGAGTTATTCAGAGATGAGCGGTGGGGTTTTTCTTGTCAGAAAAAACAGATTTTCAATTCTTTTGCTTTTAATGGGTTAGGAGAATTCATTATGTGTTTTTATAAAAGTCAGAAGTAAAAAGTCAGTGAATGAGGAAACAAATACTACTTGATTTGAAAATACATCCTTAACAACTTTGGCTTTGCAATAATCCAAATTTCAGTCCAAGACCAGTTTTCTTCAAAAGTGTCGTTAAGGGGGCGAAGATTTTGAATGCTTCTGTCTTATATAAAGGATCACATGGCAGATCTGCAGTATGTCATTGTCCTGGAAATTTATCCAAGTTTCATGTCAACTTTTAATTGTAGCAGCAGTTTTCTACCCTCTGTGGTTTGGACAAAACCTCCAGGGCCCTGAGGAGCTGAGGGGAGAAAGCGCCTCCTGTCCTTCAGCCCTGACTCCGGAGGGCCATTGCTCTGCCCCTGCCCCTCTGAAACACCTTCTGTGTCTTCAAATATGTAGATACTTGGGGTTAACAGAGTATTTGTATAATGAATGTGATCCACATGAATTATGAAGTTAGTCTTAATTTCCACTGCTTGATTTCATTCACCCCTTGTCCCTCCACAGCAAGAAAGGACTGGTTTGGAATTTTAGTCCCAAAACAGTGTCCCAGGTGTCTTAAGACTGAGTAGTCACTGGGTCAAATATGCTGTACTTAAGTATGGAAATAATGACAGTCTGATTTACATAGATAATTAAATACCTTAGGCCATGAGCTTTATGCAAATGTAGTGACCCCTTATCTAACCCAAAGTAAAGGCAGCCTGAAAAAGCAGGTTTTGTTGTTATTCTTGGGGAGTAGCAGCAATTCAAAAGGAGAAGGTGAGGTAAGGTGACAAAATTCTGGTGAATATACGATGCTTGTGTTACATTTTGCTGAGCTCTGAATTTACGGGTGGATCCAGAACCTTTTTTTCAATGAGTGAGATTTCTCACTGAGCTGCTGTTTGGGGGTTTTTTAGAGCAAGTTCTCCCAGACTCGGAGCACTGTGTGGGGGACTCATGTGCCGGGCTGGATGGGACTGACAAGAGGGGCACAGCCCCTTGGTGGTCAGTGTGTGCTGCCTGGCACTCACCTGGGCCAGGGGGAGACCATCCCATCAGTGGGAATGAGATGAGGGTGGACAGAGACAATGCTGTGTGTCCCTGGGAGCTGGAACTGTTGCACCCTCTGTCCTGGGCTTGTTCTTCCCCACATGAGCCTCTTCAGTGGACTGGTGTCACAATTGTATTTATGGGAAATGAAACTTGGCTCTGTTGAGGTCATGTAATACAGATTGGGAAGGCAGATTAAAATCATAATTGGCATTCAGTTGGATGTAGTGTATCATCATTTAATACTACCTCAGGACACGTGTTTGCCTGTAGTTCCATGCGAGGGGACAACTTTGTGAATTTTGATCTCAGAATCAGAAGAATTTACTGTTTATTTATATTTTTATTTTTAACCCCAGTATTAAATGTTCAATTGGTTGAGAAAAACTTTATGAATTACAGCATAGCTCACATTCCTTCATGGAAGATTTCCTTTCTAGTACATTTCTGGCTCCTTAGCATTTAATTTCCATAAGGATTTTAAAAAGACAAACCTTTTGTTTTTTTTTTAAATTCAGAGCCTTTTTCAGTCTCTCTTCCTTTTTTCATTATCACCGGGATTTCATCCTAAAGCTTATAAACCAACTGATAATCACTGTATAATATTGTATAATATAATATCACTGATAATATTTTTCTAAAAAGTTAAAGTAAAAGGTAGTTTAGTCCTCATCCTAGTTTTTGAGCTCCATCGTTAAAGTTAATGCAAAATAAAGTTTAGACAAAGAAAAGCAAACACACAGTTGGATGTAATTTAAAGCACATTCAGAAGCCTGTTGCTGGCCCAGCGAGGGTGGATTATATTCCAGTGTGATGTGTTCCCATGGCAGTAAATGCACGTCCAGCTCTGCTGTGCTGGCAGCACAAGAACTGTGTCCCCTCGTTGGTGCTGTCCTGGCGTCTTCACCCACCTCCTCGAGCTGTGTTCATCAGACCCATTATGGCATCCTTTGAGTCTCCCTGCACCCCAGAGTCCCATCCTTTGTTCCTTGTGCCCATTAATTGTGCAGATACCACATGGAATATTTTGTTGAGGAGCTGGCGATGAAAACAATGGTTCAAATTCAGGGAGACTAAATAGTAGAAGGATGAAACAAAGACCAGCTTTTACATAATCGTTTAACATAATTAAGTTTTAAAACACAAAGAAACAAACAACTTTCTGTACCTGCTGTGGCAGAACCTCTGGTCAGGTCTTCCACACACAGTTCCCAGAGTGGCTGCAAAAATCCATTTGTTTGTGAGCACAGACCATTCTTTCCAGTTGTTCTATCGAGATTTTAAAATGTCAGGGTAGGATGGCCTGGATTCCTGCTTGTACAAATGTCTGGCAGAGTGAGGTCATGACGTGGAGGGAGGCTCTAGGTGCTGTAGGTGTTCGTAGAATTCCTGCAAAAAGTGTTCACTGTAATTCCATTCAGACATGGCCCAGAGGTTCAGTGATGTTTTATATCCCACGCTGAACACAGTTTACACTGTGGTGCAGCAGGAGCCGTTTCTTGTAGTCCTGCAGAAGTTGTTTTTCTTCATCCTTTGCAACATTACCTTTACTCGGACTAAGAGGAATCATCTTTGAAAAACTGGAGATGTTGCCTCAGAATGAGGACTGCAAACCCATTACTACCTACCTTGAAATGCCAGCTTTTCACACGTATTTTCCATGTCTGTTTTTGTATCACTTCTTAGCTGAGACACTCGTCTGTCATAATGCGGCATCTGCAGTCCAGACAAGAGCAGCAGCAACTTAATATTTTGGTTGGCAGCTAGTTTCATTTTACATTATCTGGGAAATATGTTGGTAACTCTGTATTTCAAAAAAAAAACATTGATAGGACTTTTATGCAATTTTTAGTATTAGAAATCTTAGACTGAGTGCTCAACTGTACTGGAAATTTTATAGATATATATGTGTGTATACACATACACAGAGAACCTGGGCTAGTGGAAGGTGTCCCTGCTCATGGCAGGGGTTTGGAATTAGATGGTCTTTAAAGTCTCTTCCAACCCAAACCATTCTGTGATTTATATATATTTATGTATTAATATATATATGTAAACAGTTAAGCTTTAGGGATATTGTGGAATATGAAGGTCTAAATTGCTGCCTGCTGATCCGGTCAATCACAGCAGTGATTTGACCTGTCTTACTCCAGAAGGGTGGGGGACTATTTAGCCCAACGTGTATCTGAGCAGTTTCAAGAGAGCAGTCTCTTTTGAATGCTGATGAACACTGGATGGACCCAAAGTATTGCTCAGTGTTTTAAAGCCTGCAGAGATGCTCTTTAGGTACAATAAATGCAGATTGTTGACGGTCCTCTCAGGTGTCCAGCCTAAGCAGAGGAAAAATCAGAGGACATTCCATTCCTTTTAGATTCTTCAAGTGCATTTGTTTTTGTGGAATCTGAGTGCATTGCTGTGGTTCATGAAGTGATTGGACCATCATCTCTGCTACCGATTGTCAGTCCATTCCCTTCACTCTGAAGAAAATTGTACTTTTAAATTATGTTTGAGTTTTATTGTGCTGTCCAGTGCTCTGAGCTGCCATGTGTGACAGGTAGTAAATACAGCAGAGCTGCTGAGGGACTCTTCATTTTATCTCCCCCTGTGAACAGGACACAATCCTGGCAGAATTGCTTCAGATCAACAAAGAGTATATAGTTGGATATCATGAACATGATTCACTCCTGGACCATAAGGAGGAAGAGGAACTCACTGAAGAAGAAAGGAAGGCAGCCTGGGCAGAATATGAAGCAGAGAAGAAGGTAAAGCTGTCTAATCAGGTTTTTGTCTATGAAAATAACCTTTCCAGGCTTAGAGTACCAATTACCAATTTTAGTTTGTCTTGGGGAAATAAAATGTTCTTAAAGGCCAAGAAATGAATATATGAAGCAAATTTTGACATACCAGGAGAGGGCATGACATGTCTTTTTTTGCTCTTTTGATGCTGGTCCTTCCTGTGTATTTTCTTAGTAACTTTTAAATTAAAGTAACATTTACACACACGTATTTTTTGTTTTATAATAACACTCAGCTCTGTGCTGTGTAATACCTCTTACCATCTGAGGGTGTCCCTACAAGGAGATTGGTGTAGTATCCACACTAACAACACCTAAAACAATATTTAACAATGAGCATTAATGACAGAAATAAACACTTACAGTAGGGTGGGCCATTAGAGCTGGAATTCTGTTGTGGGGTCCCCCTAGTATGTTCTCCGCCTCTCATCCCTGTTTTCCAGGACCTGGTGATCAGGGTGCTGTGTGCATTGTTTGGGGTGTGTTCCAGCAGTTGGCACTGGTTGTCTGTGTCTGTCTGTTGTAAAGGCCACGAATTACCAGAGTTATTAACTCCTAAGTGCATTTTGTGTTTTTAAGGGCATGACAATGCGTTTCAACATGCCAGCTGGGACCAACATGATTCCCACAAATTTCAACTCTCAAACATATATTCCTTACAATTTGGGTGCTCTGTCAGCAATGAGTAACCAACAGCTTGAGGTAAGTAGCACAACATGTCTGTGTTGCTGTAGGTGTGCAGGGGCTTTCTGTCACAAGTTAGGCATAATGTCAGGCTCAAAAATACACACCTTTGTGTAATTGTATCCTATTTTTAGCATTGCTTTGTGTGTGTGTGTAGCTATATTGAAGTCTGACTTGCCTGCACATAGACCTGGGGAGTATTGGCAGGATTCTGGAACATCACCTGCATTCTTTGCAGACATGAGTTACCACATTTGAAACTGTAACATCAGGTGTGTCTGGCAGACACTATCCTTGGGGAGCAGTGCAGCACTCCTGCGCTGCCCTGAAAACCTGTCGGGACAAAAAGAGCTTTTTATAAATATTGTCTGCAAATTGCCACATCTGTCCATTGTATTCAGCTGCTCTGTGCTGGAGGTCAGTCCTGTGGAAGCTTAGACTCACTGACTTGTGCAAATTGAAAGGAAAAAGTAATTGAAGTTTAGGCATGTACAGGACAAAGATGAAGAACTTACAGATGTTAACAAAGAAATGTGTTCTTCATGTTTGTGCTTTATAGTTGAATTTCTGGTGTTTTCTCAGGACCTTATTAATCAAGGAAGAGAGAAGGTTGTAGAAGCAACCAACAGTGTAGCTGCAGCAAGAATTCAACCCCTTGAAGACATAATTGCAAGCATAGTAAGTGGAATAGATAACCCTGGCTTTAGATCAGGAGTGGAAAATGTTGAATGTTATCAGACAAGAACGTTGCTACTACATGTAGTCATTCAACTAATTAATTGCACTATTAATGAGTATAATTTCCAGTTTGTATTGACCTTTATCCTGCAGCTTGCAGTAACCCTTAGTGGTATCTGGATGACAGGGAGCCTTGGAGGACTAGCAGCTTAGATCCATTCTGAGAATGCTGATTTTCTATAAATAAGAATAGCAATTATAGGCAAGTATGTATCTGGGGGACTGCCACGTTGCTCACCTGCTCCATGTAAAGTAGAGATGTATTGCCTTGATTAGCATTTGGAAGAACTGATAACTCAGTTCTGATTCTCGTGAAGCAGTTTGCACTGACTGGCACTTGGGCTTGTTTAACTCTGGATGGAACTCTGAATGTGATGAAAGACTCCAGTTACCATCAGGCTTTGTTAAAACCACCAGTGCCAAGAAGGTCTTGGTTTTCTTTGCTTTTCAGTGGAAAGAAAATGTGACCCTCACGAAGAGCCAAGTGCAGGCCCTGGCACTGAACAGGCAGGCGAGTCAGGAGCTGGATATGAAGCGCCGAGAAGCCATTTACAACGACGTCCTTGGGAAACAGCAGATGGTAACGTGTTCCTTTTCTGTGTCTGCTGCCCAGACTTGAACTGGGATGTTGTGTGTGTGTTCAGCAGCTACAAGTATGTGTTTAGGTACTGAAGCATCACTCACGGGAGGTGTTGCAGCAGGGCAGGCTGTGCTGGAGGGCATTGCTCGGCCTCAGCCAGGAAGACTGCGGGAGAGGTTCATCGAAAACAACACTCACCAGGTTTTTGAGTTGGAGCTGGTTTGCTGGAGAGTCATGAGGCTTAAAGAGAAATCTGATTCCCAGAGCTCAGACAGCCACTTACGAAACATCTTAGAAAGTGTTGGTAATGTTGTTTTAGCTTAAAATTACTTTGCAGAATCTGAAAGTGGCCCAGATGATGTCAGTGGGAAGAGTTTTCTCTCAGGCAAACAAACAGTGACAGTCCATATGTGGGACTTTCAAAGGGAAGATAAATAGTACCTGACAGACAATGTTGTAACTTATACCTGGGAATAATTTCAGTGTAGTGCATGTTGCCATGGCAACTCGCCTAAATGCTGCCTGCAATACAATAGCCAAGTCATGGGAGAACTGAGCCCCAAACGGTGTTACTAAATGGTTTCTCCAGTAATGAGCTTGTGAATGCCATCACATTAGGGATGGTGATAACAATGGGGCTTTTTCCTCCCATCTATGCTGTCCCTAACAAATTGATTTTAACTCTGAACATGATACTTGGAGCATTGGGAGGGTTGTGCACTTACCCAGCTCTGCTTTCCTTTCACAGTTAATCGGTTGTGTCCAGAGGATCCTGATGAACAGGCGGCTCCAGCACCAGTACAACCAGCAGCAGCAGCAGCAGATGTCTTACCAGCAAGCAGCCATGGGCCACCTCATAATGCCAAAGCCTCCAAATTTAATCATGAATCCTTCCGGCTACCAGTCGATAGATGTGAGAGGAATGTATCAGTCAGTGTCTGGTGGGATGCAGCCACCACCCTTACAACGAGCACCACCCCCAATGAGAGGCAAAAATCCAGGGCCTTCCCAAGGGAAATCAATGTGATTTTGCACTAAAAGCCTAAAGGATTGTTAAAATCAGAGAAAGAACTTTTATTTTTTTAGGAATCAATGGCCTAACAGAACTCAACTGTAAAAAAAAAAAATAAATTAAAAAGAATAGTTTGGTTGCTCCCCTTAAATGCCATGTTCCATATTAGTGTTTCAGCTTTGTTTAAATACAACACGATGTTTTCCCTGTTGTCAGTGATGTTGCCTAGAATCTTCTTACATATGTTGAGTACAGGAGATAACAAGTTGTTTTCAGTGAAAACAAGTCCTCCCGTTACAGTAGCATCTCCACAGGTTTCCTGTCTAAACTCCTATGCTTGCTTTTCACAGCTGTGAAGCTTTGGGAAGCTTAGGAAGGACTGCAGATCTGTATGTTCAGTCTGACATATGTGAATTGTAAACAGCTGAGTTCTTGATTAGAGTTGATTCCTCAAATTATGGAATACTTTTCTGCTTACCCATTTCTTTCTATTAGTGGGAATGTTGTAACAGACATAGTCCAGTTTCCTTCTGACTGAGGTCTGGACTTGTATAGATCATCCTAGCTGAATGAAACGGGAACTGAAAATACTCTCTGAGACAGAATCGAGTGCAATATTCGTAATTACTACTGCTCTGAACCTTGAGAGTCACAGAGACACTGTGCATCCAGCCTTAAACATGCCTGGGGAAGGGGTGGCCTTCCCTGGTCTTCTGCCATTTCTTATTTTCAGTTCCATGTGATGGAACAGCAGCTGATGATCTTAGAGTGGAGATATTTTTCCTTCTCACACTAATCTCCTTGATGCAGAGTCCAACACAAAGCACATTTCTGGTAACTCCTCAGTGCTGGTGCTACTGTCTCTCCCCATTGCCGGCAATGGGAGACAGGCCAATGACATCCAGTTCCTGGTGCTTTGGGGTTCAAACAGTGATGGTGGCCACGGTCAAACCCTGTTAGAGAAAGCCCTCTAACGTGGCAGAACCATTGCCGATTGAAAATCAGTAGACAAAGTGCTGCAGCAACTTCCAGAGCTGCCAGAACCCTGAAATTACTTTATTCGTAGAGTTTTGGTTATGCACTCCTCCCCGTTCCTTTGTTTGTGTGAAAACACAAACTGGGATACAAGGAGCTTGATTTTTGTTCT